>CAUDMG010000743.1:52500-56284 GCA_958450375.1 Homarus gammarus | reverse complement strand
CGCGCCCATCAGAACTTGTGCTAAACCCACAAGCCAGAAGGCTGAAAATATACAGTTACATATTTGGGGAATGGGTTACGAATTACAAATAATATACAAGTAACATAAGTGACACAAATAAGACATATAATAACTTAGATGGGGAAAAGCTCAAACTACAGTTCAATTCAACATAGTGACAGTGTTACAGTATTACAAGTTATTGATAATTTTTACAATGGTTGGGACTGGGCTGTTCTTATAGCGATCAGTTCGTGCACGTATGGGCTGGATGCGGTTGTGGTGTCGAACAGCAATTCTCGGACAAGGGACCTCAGGTGGTAGTAGGAGCCGGTGTCGGGGATGGTGTAGAAGCTTCTTACCAAATTTGCAGATGAGGTCGTGGTGATGGTCAGTGAGAGTCGAAAGGGTCAGTGTGTTGAGCGCTTCTTGATATGTGGAGTAGGAGGAGGAGAGAATAATCTTGCATGCCCTCTTTTGCACTTTTTCTAGGTGTTTACGTTGTGTGGCATTTAGGGAGGAAGACCAGGTGGGGGAGGCATAGGTGAGCTTGGGAAGTATGAATGTTGTGTAAACACTGAGGAGCTCGTGTGCAGGAACTCCGAGGGACTTGAGTCGGCGGAGGAGGTGGAGACGGAAACTGGAGGATTTGACAACTTCATTGACGTGTGGTTTCCAATTTAGTTTGTTGTCTATGGTGACGCCGAGGAGCTTCGTGGAATCTACGACCTGGAGTGTGTTCGGACCTAGAGTAATGGAAGGAGGTGGGACAATGTCGGAGGAGAGGTTGATGTGCATAAACATGGTCTTGGTATGGTTGATGGTGATATGGTTGTTGGTGGCCCAGTTTTGGAGACTGTTCAATAAATCCTGAAGGGCGATATAGTTGGGAGCAGAATTGTTGACGCTGATCCCAATGGTGGAGTCGTCGACATATTTCCAGCGAGCAGGGGTTTCTCTTAGGGCATCATTGATGAGCATAAGGAAGCAGAGTGGTCCCATCTTGGTGCCTTGGGGGACGCCACAGGTGAGTGACTGAAAGGTGGAGACAGCCCCTCGGAAGCGTACAGCTTGGCGTCGGTCACTGAGGAAGTCTGTTGATGATTATATTGTGGTCGACTAGGTCGAACGCTTTAGTGAAATCAATGAAGGCGACAGCAACAGACGTTTTTCGTTTCTCGAGATGGCGGTATATGTAATCGAGAAAGCTGACAAGACAGTGAGTGGTGGAGGAAGTTTTCATGTTGCCAAATTGCTGAGGGTCTACGACTCCTGCAATATCAGCATAATCCCAGTCGAACACAAAACTTTCACAGATTAGGCTGGGTATTGGGGTGATTGCAATAGGTCGTAGCTGATTTAAGGATTGTGGGCTGGTTGACTTGGGCACTGGCGTAGGTTATCTTGACAGAAGAGGGTAACGCCCCCTCTGCGTCTATGTGAACGAAGGTGATGAAAGAGTTGATATCTCTCAATATGACACGTTTCAGGCACAATTTCCCAAGCCTCACATATGGCAACGACGCTCGCGGCGGCTGACCTGACTGTAGTTGCCAGCTCGTCGAACTTGTTAGCTAGGGAAGTGTTTGTGTGTGTGTGTGTGTGTGTGTGTGTGTGTGTGTGTGTGTGTGTTTTAAGAGTGTCAAATTGTGTTGGCGTGTATAAGTGTGGGAGGCAAGTGTGCACACTCACGCGTACATCCTCGTTTGTACACCGTACTGGCACGTGTACATCCATCATCAAGTGTAAAATGGAGGCTCTTGAGTAAACATACTTACATACATGCACAAAAACAGTCAAACACACGTATGAACACACACACACACACACACACAAAACAAGCACACACACACACACACACACACACACACACAAAACAAGCACACACACACACACAATATGGGGTTAACTTTGAGAATCCTGACATGACCAATTTAAACTTTTTGTGTTGACTGCTGACGTAAAGTGATTAACAGGAAGGGAAAACTGAATGACAAAACTGTCCCCCTGTTGTCTCTTTATAACAAGAATATTGTTTGTCCCTAATATTTTACGACTAGACACCCCAGATGATTGAAGAGTCTAACGTTAACCTAACCTAACTTGGTCTAATCTAACTTACTCTAACCTAACTCAACCAAACTTAACATAATGTAACCCAACCAAAACTAAATTAAACTAATCTTACTCAACCTAACCTAATCTACCCCCCCCCCTCCCCCCGTGAACTCCACAAAGACACACTATATCATCGGGTAAAAATCAATGTTAACACAACTTCACTTAACCTGGTGAGGTTGGTCGAAAATACATTGGTTTGGAAATAGAGGAGTCGATGAGTGGAACAAGTTACCAAACATCATCATTAACTCATACGCTGGGTAGCTTCAAACATAGGTTGGATGGATATATGAGCGATAGGGGTTGGGTGTAAACGGGGCTGCCCAGGATGGACCAATAGACCCGCTGCAGTTTCCTACAATCTTGTGTTCTTATGTTCGAGGCTTTGGTGTGGTCGCAATGGTTGACACACTTTTGTAAACAGTAAATTGATTATTGTACTAAAGTTTATGATAGCAAAGTGTGTGTGTGTAAATAATAATAATTAACGGTTTATTGAAAGAGCATGGCAGCCAGAAGGCTGAAAATATACAATTACATAATTGGGGAATGGTTCTCTTGATTTACAAATGATGTACAAGTAACATAAGCGATACAATTATGATACATAATAATTAGGTGTTGATGATTTTTACAAAGGTTGAGACTGCGCTGTTCTTGTAGCAGTCAGTTCGTGCTCGTATGGGCTGGATGCGGTTGAGCAGGTGTGTGGCCAAGTGGCCAGGACAGTAGCTTGGGGCAATGCAGGTGTGCTCCATCCTTCAGGTTAGGTCAGGTGAAGCCGTGAGATCAGGTCAGATGCAGCCACAATCAGTATTGCTGTGTTTTTGTGCTTTTCCTTCGAGTTGAAATTGCCACTTTTGTATATCACTTCTGGGTTAATCGTCAATCTTTGCACTGTACTGTTGGTGTGAGGACGTTGATAAATCCAGATGGGGGAGGGGACGGCCCGACAGACCGGGCTGGCAACTGTCTCCATGATCAAGAGACCACGGCCGCGTGAGCGGGCAGCGCCGAATACACACGTCCTTACCCTATGAAGGCTGAGGGAAGTGTGTGTGTGTGTGTGTGTGTGACCCTCCTACTTGCTATAAATATAAACTAAGCTTCCTTTAAATATATTACATCATCTAAACGTTTAAAAAAAGACGAAACATAAACAAAAACATCACAGTACTGCTAACCTTGGGAGTCGTTTTCTGTCACAACTTTACAAGAGTCTCCCCAATATGAGTGATATAGAAAATGGTCGCATAATCCAGAGAAAATGGTCATCAAATTATCCAAAGAAAATTTATCATGAGTGACTCGTCTAATTCTCAAACGTCCATATTAATCCCAAACCATATATTTATTTTACCTTATTTGTCTAGTAGTTAGTGATATGAGTATACTTATAATACATTATTTAGTCCAGATTATTGTCTTTGTTGTATTTGATGGTTATAAGTATCACTTTGCAGTACACAGGTCTACGTTACCTCAAAGGTGAGTCATTAGTGTATGGAACAGCACATACATCATTGATCGTCCACAACTCTGTCATTATCGTATTTATCGTCATCGTTATCCATAAACACTACAGAGGTGATGTACAAGATCTTATTTAAGTCTTCACAGTATTTTCGTCTATATAAAGTTCTGTTTGTGGCCGAAATGACCG
>CAUDMG010000743.1:37500-47500 GCA_958450375.1 Homarus gammarus | reverse complement strand
CATCCCTGACACCCTCCAACCCACTCACCGCCTCTCACACCCTCCCTCCCTCCCTCTCTCCCTCACACTCATCCCTGACACCCTCCAACACACTCACCGCCTCTCACACCCTCCCTCCCTCCCTCTCTCCCTCACACTCATCCCTGACACCCTCCAACCCACTCACCGCCTCTCACACCCTCCCTCCTTCCCTCTCTCCCTCAAACTCTCAAACTCATCCCTGACACCCTCCAACCCACTCACCGCCTCTCACACCCTCCCTCCCTCCCTCTCTCCCTCACACTCATCCCTGACACCCTCCAACACACTCTCCGCCTCTCACACCCTCCTTAACACTTACCACCTCTCCCACATCCCACCTCTCCGCCTCTCACACTCCACGCCCTCAATATAGCTCGCTTCATGTACACTCGTTTCAAAGTTCAACATAACAACTTCTTCACTATCTACCCGGATCTGTGGCTGCTGGAGTAGGATTAATTAACTCGGCTCCTTCTTACCATCACGATTAAGAAAAGATAAAATTTTCCCCCAAGAATAAATTGATTAGTAACAAGAAGAGTAAATTAAGATGTTATTACAGTGATAAAGTTTAAATTAGCGAAACATTAACACAAACTGATTTACTCTATGCAAAAAACATCAACAGCTAAATATTTTCAAAAGACTGGTTGATTAATATTGGACTTTATTAGACTTTTCGGCACTAATTGTATATATCTTTACTACAAGACCAGATACAAGTTCTCTCAAGGGTGGCGATACCAAACTCATTTCATTCCTGCCTGTGAACACCAGATCCCACGAGTCTCCAAGTTATAATGAATATTCTCTAGTTTTTGGTTGTTATTCTCTCAGGGATAATTACTCGTGGTCTTGTCTGGTTCCTATTGTGAGTTGTAGTTGTTAAAGTTGTTGTGAGTAGATGTGTGTTGCTAACATTGTCAAGCACCGTCACATCCCGCCCCGTCACGCCCCACTCCGTCACGCCCCACCCCGTCACGCCCCACCCCGTCACGCCCCACCCCGTCACGCCCCACCCCGTCTCACCCCACCCCGTCTCACCCCACCCCGTCACGCCCCACCCCGTCACACCCCACCCCGTCTCACCCCACCCCGTCTCACCCCACCCCGTCACGCCCCACCCCGTCACACCCCACCCCGTCTCACCCCACCCCGTCTCACCCCACCCCGTCACGCCCCACCCCGTCAACAACAACAAAATACTTCCTCTCTCCTTCATTCGTTTCGGAAGCAAAATATTCTCCCAAAACAATGACAACTGACGGCAAAGGAGAGAGAGAGAGAGAGAGAGAGAGAGAGGTAAAATAGTAGGAAAAAGGGGAAGAGGTGGGAAAGGAAAGAAAGAAGAAGACGAAAGAGTGGAAAAGAATGTTTGAAGCCTCCGTCGTCTCACTACCCTTTCATCCCTCGCGAATATTGAAGTGAAAATAAAATAAATAAATCCGTTTTCCATGGCACAAAAAATACCCCTAAGAATTTTCACCCATTTTCTTTTATTCACATTTTAAGGGAGACTAAAATAATGTAGTGTTTATTTCAGTGGGGGCGGGGGGTGGTGGGGTGTTCTGCTGTTAGTCTGTTATCTGACCCTTCCCCTCTTCCTCCTCTATCTTTTATTTTTTTCTCTTCTTGTTCCTCCATTTCCTCCTCCTCCTTGTTCTCCCCTACTTCCTCTTTTTCCTTCTCCCCCCTCCACCTACCCCTGCCTTCCCTTCCCTCATCTACCCCCTACTCCCCCTCCCCTGCCTACCTTGCCACACGTTCCTTGTTACAAAGTTATATTAGTTGTAGGAGACACGAGCGCCACAACGAACGAGCGGCGACCGTCGAAACTAACACACTAAAATTCTTAAGAGATATTTGTATAGGAACTTGTGAAGAAACTACCATTATGAGTCTTATTATGAACTGTGTGTGTGTGTGTGTGTTCTGAGTGAATGAGTTTAATTACTGTTATCACCATTATTACTATTGTTGTTATTATTATCATCGTTATTGTTATAGTAGTAGTAGTACATGTAGTAAATAGGAGATTTTAGTGCATATTTTATCATTCACCGGAACAATCCAGCCATTCCAACACCACAACTTCCACAACCCCCCCAACTATCCCCCTCCCCCCCAACATATCTTCACCCCCCCACACCATTCCCCTCCCCTCACTTACTGAGCCACTCTAAACTTAATCAGCTTCCATGGTGGTTCAAGAAACTCCGCAAATCTCCCCCCCCCCCACACACACACACATCTATCCTCCAATCAAATTCAATATTCACATCTATGCGTCTCTCTCACTTTCTCACTTTCTCACTTCTAATTTGCATATGCAGATGAGGAGAGGAAGTGAGGCAGATACTTCGGGTCGTCTTTGATTTGAGTAATTTATGAATGACTCGTGTTGTGTGTGTGTGTGTGTGTGTGTGTGTGTGTGTGTGTGTGTGTGTGTGTGTGTGTGTGTGTGTGTGTGTTTATTACATGTTTCTATTTTGATTTACCTGAAGATTAGTCACCTAACCTGATGCTAACCTAATGTAACGTAACCTAATGCCAAACTAACCTAACCTAACCTGATGCTAACCTTAACCTAACCTACCTTGATGACCTAACTTAATGCTAACCTAACCTAACCCCCCCCCCCTAAGTACTATCAGGGTGTTTAATCATCAGGTGAACTAAACTGGGGGAATCTACTCTTCTCTGACGTCCACAAACTACTTCACCATTACTATACCTGAACGAGCCAATCAAAACAAAGAACAGAACACGAAGGATACTTACCATTGGTCAGTTGCTCGCCCAATGGGATCAACAGAGGCACCAACACGTTCACCGCCATCCCCCCACAGACTGACAAACACACGCCTGTAACATAAACAAACCCGCACCTTAATAAACATTAGAGAAAATTAAACAGAATTACAGGATTATTTTTATTTAACACTTAAGCATAAATTCCCGTAAAAACACTTTAGGAAATGTATTTAGGAAGTTAGAATTGGTAAAAGGTTTTGGTAACATAATGTTTATATATCAGAGTAGAGAGAATGTATTGAACATTTAGTGTTGCTGTGGATATAAATAGAACGACATTTTGGGTGAATGTTTATTACTCGTACATATGTCTGTCTGCCTGTCTGTCTGTCCACACAAGCAGATATAGACATAAACAGATACATTACACCCATCATCATTCTCCCAACTAACAAAACTAAGATAGATGATCACCCCTACAACTCATCCATCGTCACTCTACTGAATTAGCAAGTTTGTTGAAGACCTCAGCCAACTCAACCTAGCCCACCCCGACCCACCTCACTTCACCTCACCACCGACCCAACATTGGCAGTGATCAATAGTGGGTTGAAGGGGAAAATTTATGATAGAGTGTCAGCTTCAGTGTTGCCAATGTTTTTTTCCTGATAGTGGTGCTGTGTGAAATATATATAAAGTATATTTCTTGCCGATCAAATTTGATATATTTTTATTTTTACTTTTTGTCTGTCTATATTTTATAAACAAACCGGGGGATCTCATCGAGTTTTTATATTTTCTGTGTACAGCAAAAATTTTATGGAAAAAATATATATATACTGTAGATTAAAAGATGTGTGTGTGTGTGTACGTGAGTGTGTGTGTGTGTACGTGCGTGTGTACGTATGTGTGTGGTGTGGTGTGTGTACGCGTGTGTGTGTGTGTACGCGTGTGTGTGTGTGTGTGTGTGTGTGTGTGTGTGTGTGTGTGTGTGTGTGTAATAATAATAATAATAATAATTAACGGTTTATTGAAAGAGCTTGGCAGCCAGAAGGCTGAAAATATACAGTTACATATTTGGGGAATGGGTTACGAATTACAAATAATATACAAGTAACATAAGTGACACAAATAAGACATATAATAACTTAGATGGGGAAAAGCTCAAACTACAGTTCATTTCAACATAGTGACAGTGTTACAGTATTACAAGTTATTGATAATTTTTACAATGGTTGGGACTGGGCTGTTCTTATAGCGATCAGTTCGTGCACGTATGGGCTGGATGCGGTTGTGGTGTCGCACAGCAATTCTCGGACAAGGGATCTCAGGTGGTAGTAGGAGCCGGTGTCGGGGATGGTGTAGAAGCTTCTTACCAAATTTGCAGATGAGGTCGTGGTGATGGTCAGTGAGAGTCGAAAGGGTCAGTGTGTTGAGCGCTTCTTGATATGTGGAGTAGGAGGGGGAGAGAATAATCTTGCATGCCCTCTTTTGCACTTTTTCTAGGTGTTTACGTTGTGTGGCATTTAGGGAGGAAGACCAGGTGGGGGAGGCATAGGTGAGCTTGGGAAGTATGAATGTTGTGTAAACACTGAGGAGCTCGTGTGCAGGAACTCCGAGGGACTTGAGTCGGCGGAGGAGGTGGAGACGGAAACTGGAGGATTTGACAACTTCATTGACGTGTGGTTTCCAATTTAGTTTGTTGTCTATGGTGACGCCGAGGAGCTTCGTGGAATCTACAACCTGGAGTGTGTTCGGACCTAGAGTAATGGAAGGAGGTGGGACAATGTCGGAGGAGAGGTTGATGTGCATAACCATGGTCTTGGTATGGTTGATGGTGACATGGTTGTTGGTGGCCCAGTTTTGGAGACTGTTCAATAAATCCTGAAGGGCGGTATAGTTGGGAGCAGAATTGTTGACGCTGATCCCAATGGTGGAGTCGTCGACATATTTCCAGCGAGCAGGGGTTTCTCTTAGGGCATCATTGATGAGCATAAGGAAGCAGAGTGGTCCCATCTTGGTGCCTTGGGGGACGCCACAGGTGAGTGACTGAGAGGTGGAGACAGCCCCTCGGAAGCGTACAGCTTGGCGTCGGTCACTGAGGAAGTCTGTAAGCCATGGTATGAGGCTTCTTCGAAGCCCGAGGTCAATAGCTTTGTTGATGATTATATTGTGGTCGACTAGGTCGAACGCTTTAGTGAAATCAATGAAGGCGACAGCTACAGACGTTTTTCGTTTCTCGAGATGGCGGTATATGTAATCGAGAAAGCTGACAAGACAGTGAGTGGTGGAGGAAGTTTTCATGTTGCCAAATTGCTGAGGGTCTACGACTCCTGCAATATCAGCATAAGCCCAGTCGAACACAAAACTTTCACAGATTAGGCTGGGTATTGGGGTGATTGCAATAGGTCGTAGCTGATTTAAGGATTGTGGGCTGGTTGACTTGGGCACTGGTGATACATAAGAGGTTTTCCAGTCAGCTGGGCATCTGGCTTGACTGAGAGAAGCATTGATGATGGAGCAGAGGGGTGTGTGTGTGTGTGTGTGTGTACGTGTGTGTGTGTGTGTACGTGTGTGTGTGTACGCGCGTGTGTGTGTGTGTGTGTGTGTGTGTGTTTGCGTGTACGTGTGTGTGTGTGTGTGAGTCAATTCATTCGTTTATTCACACACATTTTCCTCCAAAGCGAAACGAATATTGAAAGAAAAAATAATACTGAGAAAGAATGAAGGAAAGAAAGAAGTAAATGAATAAATGAATAAATTAAGTCTTTTTATATACATATCGCTTTATATCATAACATTCTTATTCAAGCAAAATGGAAATAGGAAACTGAGTGAACGAAAAAGTGAGAAAAAACAAAAAATATATTTCACAAAGTTTCGTCCAATATCAAATTCTCATAAGTGATCAAATTAACTGTAAATAATCTTATGTCTTGTCAAGTTAAAGTATATAATTAATCATAATATAACTCATATGTTTTTGTACCTTATTCTGTAGTTTACGTTAAGTCAAAGATTTGATTTAAATTCTCATAACTTCCAGTGTGAGGAATTTTACCCTTTCAGAACCTTTGAGAATTAGTAACCAAGATTGTAGTTAGGATAGGGTGTGTTGGAGGTTGTTAGGGGTGTTGGAGGGTGTTAGGGGTGTGGGAGGTGTGTTGGAGGGTGTGGGAGGGTGTGTTGGGGCTGTAGAGAGGGCGTGTTGGTGGTGTGGGAGGGGGTGTGTGTGTGTGTAGATGAAGGATGGTGGTCAGGGTATGGTGATAGCTGTGTGGGAGAGGTTGAAAATGTGTGTGTGGTGTATTATTATTGTGCTTCTTTCTTAATAAAACGAATACAAAGCTTACCCCCCCCCCCCCCCACACACACACACAACAAGAAACGTTAGCGAGCGGCGCCGAATGTAGTCAGGATTCATATATGCACCAGCAAGACTGAATATAAAAATAAATATATTCCAAAATAATATATGTTGTGTCTACATCCTTGTAAATAAACATTCCAGCTACTGTACTACTACTACTACTACTACTACTACTACTACTACTACTACTACTAATAATAATAATAATAATAATAATAATAATAATAATAAATCAGCTTCTCCGTCAAACACTCGCCCCCAAACACCATCTTTTAAACATGTCAACACTCCCGTCTTCCTATGTCTTATACCCTGTCACTGGCAACGTCTACCCACGCGCATGGACGGAGCTTATTATGTGACGTCCTGTAGTGGTGGACCCTGGATGAGACCACCTCACTGTATTAGGAGATATTCTTGCCATATATCCTGATTTATTCACCCCCCACCACATTACCACTTCAATACAATAATTAAATAAAATAGTTAAAAAAATTAAATGATTATAATTATCATCATTATCTCTCCCCAAGATTATACAGTAAATCAGTGAATACAAGTATATATGTGTAGAGGTTTTCAATTTATCAATATGGCCACCAGATATATTACAGACAACTGGACCATGCAACAGTTTCAAGCCACAAATAGGTACTTGTCTCTCCACATCCGGTTTGCTGGCCGGAAGTTAGACTTTAGGGAATTTGAATCTAATCCTGCCAACGACTCTCAAGTATTGCCCTTCTTCCTGTTGCACCCTACAGTATAAATTTGCTGCAGGAAGAATAAAATCCATTTTTTTATGTTTTTCGTCCTTTGGAAATCGACGAAATCTCAAACTTTTATCACGTAATCTGTAATTTGATATGCATCCAAATATAGAGCAATTATCAAGCCTTGTCATAGACCTTCGTACCACGATGGCCAGCTGGTAACTGAGGTCCCATACCAGACCAACCCAACCCCCCCACCCCCACACACACACGGGCTGTGGGCCAGATGACGTCACGGGCGGTGAAGGACGAATTTTCGACTTGGTATAATTAGACTTTGGTTACAAACTTTTCCAGCTCATTGTTCAAGATTTAAAGTCTTTCTGTCTGTCTGTCTCTCTGGCCTCAAAGAGTTTTCCTTACAAAAATACCAAGCGTTTTAATGGCCAAGCACTTCTCTTTCGTGATTCTTTTGTGACCCGATGCATTTTTGTTTATGTATATAATTTGTCGGGATAGTTTTTACTTTTACATCCCTGAATCTTTTTTTGACTCGATACTCTTTTGTTTAATGTTTATATTCTCGCGAGCTGGTATGTGTGCTTTTAGTTCACTGATTGTATTGTGACTTGATGCTCTTTTTTTTACTTATATTCTTATGAGTTGATATTTACATTTATTTATGATAATAGTGCTTACAACTTTAATCCACTGCACACACGTAGGAGATAAACAAAAATATATAAAACAATTAATTATTTCGTGTTTGCAGATGTATATGTAGCGGTGTTGTTCGTCATATGTATATTATTTTCTTATTCAAAATATCTTTAAGTATATAAACCATCGTATTTTTGTTTATATTATGAATTTTTCGTCAACATTGGATGATCTTGGAATTCAGAAAACGAATAAGTTTTCATAACATGATGTGTCATCCTGAACATAACAGTCCTGCCGCCTGTCTCAATATTTTACGAGATGTCTGGGTTTTAAACACACACACACACACACACACACACACACACACACACACACACACACACACACACACACACACACACTGAAAGAAACAGCAACATAAAACACTTTTCCAAAGGCACTGATTAAAATCACTGACCCCGAAGTCAGTATACCAGACGCCCTGCCACTGATCTCAAAACTGGAGGCAGCGAAATAAGAGTTGTAACTCCCACTGCTGACGGCTGACGAGTCAATGTGTCAGCCCCGTCAGCTACTAAACATAATTACACGCCACAGCTGATGTTATGTGTATGTGTATGTGTGTGTGTGTGTGTGTGTGTGTGTTGTGTGTGTGTGTGTGTGTGTGTACTGTACATTATATCAATAAAAAGCTTCAGGTATAAGTTTTATTATGACATATTTGTTTATTAATTCATATACAACTTTAATGAACTGTACTAAATCAAAATAAACAGGAAATCATAGTTATTAACAAAGTACAAGGATCACCTGAAGATTAAATACCCTAACCTAACCTAACCCAACCCAACCCAACCTAACCTAACCTAACCTAACCTAGCCCAACCTAACCCAACCTAACCTAACACAACCTAACCCTAACCAAACTAACTCACACCTTTCACAACAAAGCCCTCCCAGGTAAGCAATACACCCGGTAATCATTAATCATAAAGGTAACCAAAATACGAGGTAGTTATTAACGATAATTAACCATACAGGTAAACAGCAGTAATTACAGGTAGCGGCAGGTGATTAAACACACTTTAATGCGATAATAATGTTGGAAATTACCTGAGAGAGAGAGAGAGAGAGAGAGAGAGAGAGAGAGAGAGAGAGAGAGAGAGAGAGAGAGAGAGAGAGACAGTGAGACAGACAGACAGTGAGACAGACCGACAGTGAGACAGACAGACAGTGAGAACAGACAGACAGACAGACCGTGAGACAGACCGACAGTGAGATTGAAACAGACAAACAGACGGACAGACAGACAGACAATATACCGAGTTATCAAAGGTTCTTCCACCTGGTCGGAACTCACGGGCAACAGTCATCTCCATCAGGATATTATGACTTAAGACCAATATTTCACCACGGATATTGTCTAATGTTTATTCTGTACGTGATGCAGACATGTCCCCCCCCCCCCACGTGTATTAGGTTAGGTTAGGTTTTATGTTCAATGTTGTATAAAGTCATTTGTCTGTACTATAAATTTGTCTGTATGCCTTATAAAACGCTCTATGTCTGTGCGTAAAACACTCTTGTAACACACACACACACACATACACATACACACACACACACACACACACACACACAGACACACAGACAGACAGACACACATTTCACGTTCGACATTTGTATTCACACTACCTGACTTACAGAAGCGCTCCTACCTGTACCCTCGTTAATTAGTGGCCCAGACGTCGACCTTGTTAGTGTCGTTAATAGTCATGCATATTACCCTCTCTCTCTCTCTCTCTCTCTCTCTCTCTCTCTCTCTCTCTCTCTCTCTTGACTAGTCTCTTTTGTCCCTTCTTCTCTCTCCCCTCTCCCTCCTCCCTTCCACAGTTTTCTCTCTCTCTCTCCTCTCCTCCCCTTACCACTCTCCCTCTTCCCTCTCCTTTATTCAGTCTTCCTTCTTCCCTTCTTTCTTTTCTCTTCCCTCATTCTTTTATTATTATTATTATTATTACTCTCTCTCTCTCTCTCTCTCTCTCTCTCTCTCTCTCTCTCTCTCTCTCTCTCTCTCTCTCGCCTACGTATATAAATATTACTAACATCATTTGAGTTCCTATCTCCCCTCCTCCTTCTTCTCCCCTCCTCCTCCTTCCTCTCTCCTCCTCCTCCTTCCTCTCCCCCCTTCCTTTCCCCCCCCTTCCTCCCCCCCCCCTCTTATTACATACAGCACATGGCTCACGTAGTGAGGAGGAAGACGGCGCCACACACACACACAGACAGACACATTACCTACGGTCGTTACACAGCTGTTAATGATCTCAAACTGGGCAATTAGAGTTTGTAGGTCATCTTAAGGTCGGTGTTAATGGCTTCTGTTCATCCCCTCCTTCCTGCTCTTACTAGAAGGTATTGTGTATACATGAGCAGCAGGTCATGTGTGTGTGGTGTGTGTGTGTGTGTGTGTGTGTGTGTGTGT
>CAUDMG010000743.1:32500-35000 GCA_958450375.1 Homarus gammarus | reverse complement strand
GTCAATGTATGGGTAATGTGCCTCACCAACATGCTCACTTAATCAACAATAATAAAAGAAAAATGGTACAATTTTCTGTGACGAGAATTCAAGTGTGAGCATCTACCAGTGCCAGTGTGAGCAATTACCAGTGCCAGTGTGAGCAACTATCAGCGCCAGTATGAGCAACTACCAGCACCAGACGTCTTATGGACGCTTTCTTAACTAAACGTTCGTGTGTGTTTTGTTGTGGTCATTGACGATCAATTTAAAGGGACGATCAAAGGAATTGTGTCAACGTTTGTAATTTCTCTCTACCTATTGGCTATGGGTGCTACGCCAGACGAACGTTTGCCTGACTTTGATGTCGATGGTGTTCATATTACCATCAAAGACGGGATGTCAAAGGCGATAGCAGGGGAGAGCAACGTGGTGGCTGAGTAGTTATCGCACAGAGGTAGTAATCTATTGACCCCTGGTTCGACTCTCCATTCAGGAAGGTGTGCGTGTGTGTATCTGTTTATTTATTTATATATCTATTTATATGTACGTATATAAGTTTCAGGGAGTCTTGTATAAATAAAAAAATCGCCAATCTATAAAATACTGCAGCCACAACCAAGGCTTTAAAAAGTTATGACCCTAAAACACACACACACACACACACACACACACACACACACACACACACACACACACACACACACCCACACACACACACACACACACACGCACACACAAAGAATAAATCAAGGAAACAAAGGAAAAAAAACACACCTGGAGGATTTGCTTTAGTCCCCCATTAGCCCTTCATCACCTGGCAACAGAAAACGGGATATAAACACACCTGGGAGGACAGTCAGCCACACTACAATATGTTGACCTGTTCCTGGGTGAGGAGACTCAGGAGGAGAGGTGAGGAGAAGAGAGGAGGGGAAGAGAGAAGGGAGGGAGAGGGAGAAGGGAGGGAGAGGGAGAAGAGGGGGGAGATGGGAGGAGAGGGAGAAGAGGGGAGGAGGGAGAAGAGGGGGGGAGATGGGAGGAGAGGGAGAAAAGACAGGGAGAAAACAAGTAGGAGAAGAGAAGAGAAGAGAAGCAACATCAATAAGATAAACGAAGAATGTTCACAACAGAAATAACAACAACAACAACAACCATTTATACCTGAAATCATAGGATCACAACAAGAACCAAGACGCCATCAAAGACCAAAACAAATTAAAACAATGAGAGAAAATTGCCTTAGTGATGCGAGACAAAAAACAAAGACAGTAGTTGTAATGAGGTCATGGTAATAACAATCAAATTATACTTTCCTTGAGAGAGACCAAATAAGAAACATCGGCTTTACTGAGAAACAAAATGTATATTATAATATTTTACTAAACCAGAGCCATTCGATATGCAAATCTGAAGAGAGAGTTGGATACATACAGACAGTAAAAGTAAGACTGAAAGATTTTACCAGGCAGCACACAGGCGAAAATGCTGTTGAAATGACCTCGTCTAAAACCAACATTGCTGGGAATACTGTCTTGTGTTTCTGCTATGTATACAGTTAGTGTCCGGTTAACATACTGTATTCATTTAACGTAAATCCGCTTAACGTACATCCGCTTAACGTACAACTGCTTTACGTACATCCGCTTAATGTACATCCGCTTAACGTACATCCGCTTAACATACAACCGCTTAACATACAACCGCTTAACATACAACCGCTTAACATACAACCGCTCAACATACAACCGCTTAACGTACATCCGCTTAACGTACAACCGCTTAACGTACATCCGCTTAACGTACATCCGCTTAACATACAACCGCTTAACATACAACCGCTTAACATACAACCGCTCAACATACAACCGCTTAACGTACATCCGCTTAACGTACAACCGCTTAACGTACATCCGCTTAACATACAACCGCTCAACATACAACCGCTTAACGTACATCCGCTTAACGTACAACTGCTTAACGTACATCCGCTTAACATACAACCGGTTAACGTACATTCACTTACCACACTGGCTTTACAGGAACGCGTTTTGTATCGTTGTGCGGACACTGACTGTATAGTAAGACCACTTAACGGATAATATAGAGAAGACCGTTATATGGAGGTTTTTCTGAACGAACACACATCCACTGAGTCTCGGGTGCGGGTATAATATAGATAATAATGTTTGTTAATATATAGAAAAAATAAACATTATTAACATAGTTTGAGTGAGGAAAATAACACTTATGTTATGTCTACTGAGAGAACCGCTGTTGATTATATTGTACCGCATGTTTACAGAGTCGTTAATGTTTATAGAGTAGTTGTTAAATCACACACACACACACACACACACACACACACACAAGAAAACCAACAACACGAGACCTTATAAAAACCACCACCACCACCTACCACAATCAAGGCGCGCTGTATGAACCAATATGTCCTCACGAGTCTCATATTAAGAATAATCCTCACGCTACGCCACACTCACGAGTCTCATAATAAAAATAG
>CAUDMG010000743.1:0-22500 GCA_958450375.1 Homarus gammarus | reverse complement strand
CGAGAGACAAAGAGACAGAGAAACAAAGAGACAGACAGACAGCCAGAGAAAGAAAATATCAACAAATACTTTCATATAAGGCCTCCAGATGGTCTATAAAGAAGAATAACGAGAGAAAAAGATGAGTGATAAAAGAAAAGACATAACAAAGAAAGAAAGAAAGAAAGATAATGGAAACACACAATAATAAAAGACCTCGACACAGAAGTATGAGACAATTGGCTACACTTACCTTCATCGTCTCAAAGATAACTCGAAACACAACCAGGAAAAACAACTTTGTAGAGTCATCCATTGTCTCGTAAGGAAGTGTCCAATATGTCAAGACCCCCTTTTGTTATTGTCATCTTTTGTTATATAGTGTTGACCTTGGGGTGGGGTGGGGTGGGGTGGGGTTGAAAGGGGTGGAGAGGTGTGGGGTGGAGTGGGGTGGGGTGGAGAGGGGTGGGGTAGGGTGGGGTGGGGTTGGATTATCTCTCTCTCCCTCTCTCTGTCTGTCTGTCTGTCTGTCTATCTGTCTGTTTCTGGGGCCACAGGATCTCTCTCTCTCTCTCTCTCTCTCTCTCTCTCTCTGTTAATTGCTTCATCAACATGTATTCAAAATATGACTAGATACCTTCTCAGGAGACTTCACAGCCTATACCAATTTCCTTCATTACGGACACGAGCAACAACTGACACGGGCATCTACGGACACGGACATCTACGGACACGGACATCTACGGACACGGACATCTACGGACACGGACATCTACGGACATGAATATCTACGGACACTAATACAGACACGGAGGTCGAAATTGAATCAAGCGTACGTGAAGCCATTAATAAAGTGCCTCCTGCAGTGTTAAGGACGGGAGGCCAGGGAGAGATGGGGTGTGTGTGTGTGTGTGTGTGTGTGTGTGTGTGTGTGTGTGTGTGTGTGTGTGTGTGTGTGTGTGTGTGTGTGTGTGTACAAGAAACTGACAGTGTATACCGGTAACTAGCAACAATGTGTGTGTGTGTGACAGGAGGAGGAAGTCGGGTTAAATAATGCTATAAGAGCTATTCTGGCTGGGTTCAAGATCGAGTATTGATTCTGGATAACACAGAGGCACCAACATCATTGAGTTTCACTGCCCAAAAGCTTTACCTCGTCTGAAAAATGGTGACAATTTTAACGAGGTAAGAAAATTCTCTCTTGGTATATGATGGGATGGCGGCCAATTTTCTGAGTGCACGGCAGCGGAAAGCTTGCAACTCTCTCTCTCTCTCTCTCTCTCTCTCTCTCTCTCTCTCTCTCTCTCTCTCTCTCTGTATGTGTTTATGCAAGGAGAAATTTGCAACGCACAAAATAGCTTCTCACGAAATCAATGCCTCCTTTCATATGCAATGAGACAAAAATATTTTCAACATTTCTGAGCCAAACGAAACACACACACACAAACACACACACACACACACACACACACACACACACACACACACACACACACACACATACACATACACACACACACACACACACACACACACACACACACACACTGCTGCCCTCCACTTATTCATTATTCCTGAAACAGCATTTCTGCCTCCAACTAACTCATCAGAGCTGTAGAAATACCTCATCAAGAACGCCTTCACCCAGGTATGATTCACACGCACCCTCTTCCTTCATACACCCTCTTCCTTCAGTTCCTTCGGTTAATACACCCCCCCCCCCCCCACCTTGGCTAATTCAGGAACATTAAATACCGCTCATCTCTTTCTCTCACCTCTTTCTCTCACATCTTTCCCTACGTCTAATGGGTCAACTCTCAACCATTACTCCGTTTAGATAGACAGACAGACAGACAAACAGACAGACAGGCAGGGAGGGAGAGAGAGAGAGAGAGAGAGAGAGAGAGAGAGAGAGAGAGAGAGAGAGAGAGAGAGAGAGAGAGAGAGAGTACAAATACGTCTAACCTAACTAAACATTGTTAATATTACACAAGTTAAAATATTCATGTTAACAGTGAGATGTGTTCAAGCTGTGGTTCTCTCTCTCTCTCTCTCTCTCTCTCTCTCTCTCTCTCTCTCTCTCTCTTTATATCTATCTATCTATCTATCTATCTATATTTCTATTTATTTATCTATCTATACCAGAGCCAATACTGCGTCAGTTATTACCAACCACATCACAGCGGCGTCAACCCTTGGTGTGTTCCCAACTGTGGCGAGGGTTTACCTTAAAATGATCCATCGTTACCAGCCAAAGACAAGCACTCTCCTGCCCCCTCTCTCTCGTCGGGACCAATATTGAGTTTTCAGTCCCCATGTGGTCAAGGACTTGGCTGTCAGACCATAACAAAATGAAATATTCCCTCGTTCGACTTTTGTTTTCGACTGTACCCGGGATTGGTACTTTTACGGCTGAATTTTACTCTTTTGGGTGGAATTAAAGGTCTTATTAAATTGTTATTCCTCTTCCTTTTTTGTTTTAAAGTATATATTAAGTGAGATATTGTGTTTTATAGGTTGACTGATGAAGTTATTTTACACATTCAATTGATCAAGTTTGAAGTGTTTCGTTTATAGCATTGAGAAGTAAACTTTGGCTATTTGACGATTGATTCTACCTTAATATTTAGCTATTTAAGTTTATATGTTTTTTTATTCCTTCTTCATATATTGTTTTTAAATATCTACTAACCTAAGCATTTGAGTTTGACGTAATATAATACAAAATACAAAATAATAAACATAACATCGTCTTTTGTTTAGGAATCAAAACTTCGACACCTTATAACTGACTCTTTATATTTCCCGTTATTTCATTTATTTAATATTTATCTCCATGTTATTCTATTATAAATCATTTATTAGAGGGAAAATATAATCTAAAATAATTGATAATCATTTAAAACATAAATATGAAATCTTATCTTACTCGAATATAAATGACAGCGTTCCTCATTTGTTTTATAATCCTGCACTGGCGTTGTCTTACTACTATCGTCTATAGTTTTATCTAATTTCATTTATACTTAATTGTTTACCGTTTACAGTTTCTTAATAGTTTAGAGAGAGAGAGAGAGAGAGAGAGAGAGAGAGCAGTGCTATGAAAGAAGACAACAAAACATAACATTCACTCACTGGTGCAACAATCACATCAACACACACGCATATAGTCACGCACAAACATACACAAAAGCTTTCTATGTAAGTTACGTACACACGCACACAACGTAAACACACATGCAAACATATATACAAACAAACATACACGCACATGCTCACAGGCGTACACACACACACACACACACATGGGGGGTTAAATCATCGTACTGAAAGGGTTAAATTATCGTAATCAAGGGGTTAAATTATCGTAATCAAGGGGTTAAATTATCGTAATCAAGGGGTTAAATAACTCTACACACCTGCCTACAATACGTCACTAACAGCAGAACTACCCCATTAAGCTTTCACCAGTACCCTGTCTTCCTACACGTTCTCTTCCATCGCCCAGATTCATAATATTTCCGAAGCAACTGTGGCATTTGACTGAACCTTTGTCCCGACGGCAGATATTTTCACCTTTGGTTAATGGAATGAATTAGTGTTTCAAAAGGCGCCGTCAGCTGGAAGAGTGATGGAGTCAACAGAGGTCCAGGGTTCGTGTAATCAGTTCTGACACTCTGGATCAGATTCATTTATACCATCTCAAGGTTAAGTGCCAGTGGTTTATGAGAGGGTGTGTGTGTGTGTGTGTGTGTGTGTGTGTGTGTGTGTGCAAAACAAACATCACAACAGCAATACACCTTTAATAAAACAACCCACGACGACACCTGTACTGAACATTCCCCCTCTCACCTCCCAACTCCCCCCCTCTTCCTTCCCCACTCCCCTTCTTCCTTCCTTCCCCCTCCCCTCCCCCCCTTCCTTCCCCACTCACCTCCCCCCTTCCTTCCCCACTCCCCTTCTTCCTTCCTTCCCCACTTCCCTCCCCCCTTCCTTCCCCACTCCCCTCCCCCCTTCCTTCCCCACTCCCCTTCTTCCTTCCTTCCCCCCTCCTCTCCCCCCCTTCCTTCCCCACTCCCCTTCTTCCTTTCCCCCCTCCCCACCCCCCACAACAAAACTCCTGAAAAACGTTATGAATAAAATATTTCGCTCAATACTCCTCCATTACCATCGACACGGCGGCGACATTTAGCCTATGTATGACGTCACTGGAGAGCATATTAAACGAGGGATACGTAAGGAACTATATGGTGAGAATGGCCAGTCAGGGGTCATGCTAAGGGGTCATGTGAGGTCAGGGGGAGTGATAAGGGGTCATGTTAGGTCAGGGAGAATGAGTGATAAGGGGTCATGTTAGGTCAGGAAGAGTGATAAGGGGTCATGTTGGGTCAGGGGTCATGCTAGGTCAGGGGTTATGTTAGGTCAGGGGTCATGCTAGGTCAGGGAGATTTTTTACAGGTATTAAGGGGAGAGAGAGAGAGAGAGAGAGAGAGAGAACAACAACAACAACAATATCCACCATTAGCCATAAACTGGAGTCTTTGAGGCAACATAATTCCTAAACATTTAATTAAAAGTAGAGTCATAAGGTTGAGAGTCCCTTATATTTAACGGGCCAGCCTATTAAGACGGTGTGTTACCTGTCTTGTTGTGGTTAATTGTTGTTATGACTGTTATTGTGGTTGTTATTATTGACCTGTTGTTGTTGTTGTTTTGATTACTGTGGTTGTTGTCTTTGTTATTGTTGTTATTATTACTATTATTTTTATTACCATCAATAGTGTACATATAGAGAAATAGTCCAATAAACAGACAGAAAGACGGGCAATCATGAAGACAGACAGACAGAAAGACGGGCAATCATGAAGACAGACAGACAGACAGACAGAAAGACGGGCAATCATGAAGACAGACAGACAGAAAGAAAGACGGGCAATCATGAAGACAGACAGACAGAAAGAAAGACAGGCAATCATGAAGACAGACAGATAGACAGACAGGCAATCATGAAGACAGACAGACAGACAGACAGACAGGCAATCATAAAGACAGACAGACAGACAGAAAGACGGGCAATCGTGAAGACAGACAGACAGACAGACAGAGGAGCAATCATAAAGACAGACAGACAGACAGAAAGACGGGCCATCATGAAGACAGACAGACAGACAGAAAGACGGGCAATCATGAAGACAGACAGACAGACTTCTAGAGAGAGTTATTCTCGGTTAGTGTTAAAGGAAACGTAGCTCAAGTGTTGACACAGTTCCTGCTTCCAACATTTTACTCATCCGGGTAAAATAAACTGAACCTTATGTTTAATATCAAGGAATTATGAGACCGTGTAAATGTTTTACTGCAGCCAACAGGGAGCGTGAGTGTAAATGTTTTACTGCAGCCAACAGGGAGCGTGAGTGTAAATGTTTTACTGCAGGCAACAGAGAGCGTGAGTGTAAGTGTTTTACTGCAGGCAACAGAGAGCGTGAGTGTAAATGTTTTACTGCAGGCAACAGGGAGCGTGAGTGTAAATGTTTTACTGCAGCCAACAGAGAGCGTGAGTGTAAATGTTTTACTGCAGGCAACAGAGAGCGTGAGTGTAAATGTTTTACTGCAGGCAACAGAGAGCGTGAGTGTAAATGTTTTACTGCAGCCAACAGAGAGCGTGAGTGTAAATGTTTTACTGCAGCCAACAGGGAGCGTGAGTGTAAATGTTTTACTGCAGGCAACAGAGAGCGTGAGTGTAAATGTTTTACTGCAGCCAACAGAGAGCGTGAGTGTAAATGTTTTACTGCAGCCAACAGGGAGCGTGAGTGTAAATGTTTTACTGCAGGCAACAGAGAGCGTGAGTGTAAATGTTTTACTGCAGCCAACAGGGAGCGTGAGTGTAAATGTTTTACTGCAGCCAACAGGGAGCGTGAGTGTAAATGTTTTACTGCAGCCAACAGAGAGCGTGAGTGTAAATGTTTTACTGCAGCAACAGGGAGCGTGAGTGTAAATGTTTTACTGCAGCCAACAGAGAGCGTGAGTGTAAATGTTTTACTGCAGCCAACAGAGAGCGTGAGTGTAAATGTTTTACTGCAGCCAACAGGGAGCGTGAGTGTAAATGTTTTACTGCAGGCAACAGAGAGCGTGAGTGTAAATGTTTTACTGCAGCCAACAGGGAGCGTGAGTGTAAATGTTTTACTGCAGCCAACAGGGAGCGTCAGTGTAAATGTTTTACTGCAGCCAACAGGGAGCGTGAGTGTAAATGTTTTACTGCAGCCAACAGGGAGCGTGAGTGTAAATGTTTTACTGCAGGCAACAGGGAGCGTGAGTGTAAATGTTTTACTGCAGGCAACAGAGAGCGTGAGTGTAAGTGTTTTACAGCAGGCAACAGGGAGCGTGAGTGTAAATGTTTTACTGCAGGCAACAGGGAGCGTGAGTGTAAATGTTTTACTGCAGCCAACAGGGAGCGTCAGTGTAAATGTTTTACTGCAGCCAACAGGGAGCGTGAGTGTAAATGTTTTACTGCAGCCAACAGGGAGCGTGAGTGTAAATGTTTTACTGCAGGCAACAGGGAGCGTGAGTGTAAATGTTTTACTGCAGGCAACAGAGAGCGTGAGTGTAAGTGTTTTACTGCAGGCAACAGAGAGCGTGAGTGTAAATGTTTTACTGCAGGCAACAGGGAGCGTGAGTGTAAATGTTTTACTGCAGCCAACAGAGAGCGTGAGTGTAAATGTTTTACTGCAGGCAACAGAGAGCGTGAGTGTAAATGTTTTACTGCAGGCAACAGAGAGCGTGAGTGTAAATGTTTTACTGCAGCCAACAGAGAGCGTGAGTGTAAATGTTTTACTGCAGCCAACAGGGAGCGTGAGTGTAAATGTTTTACTGCAGCCAACAGGGAGCGTGAGTGTAAATGTTTTACTGCAGCCAACAGAGAGCGTGAGTGTAAATGTTTTACTGCAGCCAACAGAGAGCGTGAGTGTAAATGTTTTACTGCAGCCAACAGGGAGCGTGAGTGTAAATGTTTTACTGCAGGCAACAGGGAGCGTGAGTGTAAATGTTTTACTGCAGCCAACAGGGAGCGTGAGTGTAAATGTTTTACTGCAGGCAACAGAGAGCGTGAGTGTAAATGTTTTACTGCAGCCAACAGAGAGCGTGAGTGTAAATGTTTTACTGCAGCCAACAGAGAGCGTGAGTGTAAATGTTTTACTGCAGGCAACAGAGAGCGTGAGTGTAAATGTTTTACTGCAGGCAACAGGGAGCGTGAGTGTAAATGTTTTACTGCAGCCAACAGAGAGCGTGAGTGTAAATGTTTTACTGCAGCCAACAGGGAGCGTGAGTGTAAATGTTTTACTGCAGGCAACAGGGAGCGTGAGTGTAAATGTTTTACTGCAGCCAACAGAGAGCGTGAGTGTAAATGTTTTACTGCAGCCAACAGGGAGCGTGAGTGTAAATGTTTTACAGCAGCCAACAGGGAGCGTGAGTGTAAATGTTTTACTGCAGGCAACAGGGAGCGTGAGTGTAAATGTTTTACTGCAGCCAACAGGGAGCGTCAGTGTAAATGTTTTACTGCAGCCAACAGGGAGCGTGAGTGTAAATGTTTTACTGCAGCCAACAGGGAGCGTCAGTGTAAATGTTTTACTGCAGCCAACAGGGAGCGTGAGTGTAAATGTTTTACTGCAGCCAACAGGGAGCGTGAGTGTAAATGTTTTACTGCAGGCAACAGGGAGCGTGAGTGTAAATGTTTTACTGCAGGCAACAGAGAGCGTGAGTGTAAGTGTTTTACTGCAGGCAACAGAGAGCGTGAGTGTAAATGTTTTACTGCAGGCAACAGGGAGCGTGAGTGTAAATGTTTTACTGCAGCCAACAGAGAGCGTGAGTGTAAATGTTTTACTGCAGGCAACAGGGAGCGTCAGTGTAAATGTTTTACTGCAGCCAACAGGGAGCGTGAGTGTAAATGTTTTACTGCAGGCAACAGAGAGCGTGAGTGTAAATGTTTTACTGCAGGCAACAGGGAGCGTGAGTGTAAATGTTTTACTGCAGCCAACAGAGAGCGTGAGTGTAAATGTTTTACTGCAGCCAACAGGGAGCGTGAGTGTAAATGTTTTACTGCAGCCAACAGGGAGCGTGAGTGTAAATGTTTTACTGCAGCCAACAGGGAGCGTCAGTGTAAATGTTTTACTGCAGCCAACAGGGAGCGTGAGTGTAAATGTTTTACTGCAGCCAACAGGGAGCGTGAGTGTAAATGTTTTACTGCAGGCAACAGGGAGCGTGAGTGTAAATGTTTTACTGCAGGCAACAGAGAGCGTGAGTGTAAGTGTTTTACTGCAGGCAACAGAGAGCGTGAGTGTAAATGTTTTACTGCAGGCAACAGGGAGCGTGAGTGTAAATGTTTTACTGCAGCCAACAGGGAGCGTGAGTATAAATGTTTTACTGCAGCCAACAGGGAGCGTGAGTGTAAATGTTTTACTGCAGGCAACAGGGAGCGTGAGTGTAAATGTTTTACTGCAGGCAACAGGGAGCGTGAGTGTAAATGTTTTACTGCAGGCAACAGGGAGCGTGAGTATAAATGTTTTACTGCAGCCAACAGGGAGCGTGAGTGTAAATGTTTTACTGCAGGCAACAGGGAGCGTGAGTGTAAATGTTTTACTGCAGGCAACAGAGAGCGTGAGTGTAAGTGTTTTACTGCAGGCAACAGAGAGCGTGAGTGTAAATGTTTTACTGCAGGCAACAGGGAGCGTGAGTGTAAATGTTTTACTGCAGCCAACAGGGAGCGTGAGTATAAATGTTTTACTGCAGCCAACAGGGAGCGTGAGTGTAAATGTTTTACTGCAGGCAACAGGGAGCGTGAGTGTAAATGTTTTACTGCAGGCAACAGGGAGCGTGAGTGTAAATGTTTTACTGCAGGCAACAGGGAGCGTGAGTGTAAATGTTTTACTGCAGGCAACAGGGAGCGTGAGTGTAAATGTTTTACTGCAGGCAACAGGGAGCGTGAGTGTAAATGTTTTACTGCAGGCAACAGGGAGCGTGAGTGTAAATGTTTTACTGCAGGCAACAGAGAGCGTGAGTGTAAGTGTTTTACTGCAGGCAACAGAGAGCGTGAGTGTAAATGTTTTACTGCAGGCAACAGGGAGCGTGAGTGTAAATGTTTTACTGCAGCCAACAGAGAGCGTGAGTGTAAATGTTTTACTGCAGGCAACAGGGAGCGTGAGTGTAAATGTTTTACTGCAGGCAACAGAGAGCGTGAGTGTAAGTGTTTTACTGCAGGCAACAGGGAGCGTGAGTGTAAATGTTTTACTGCAGCCAACAGAGAGCGTGAGTGTAAGTGTTTTACTGCAGGCAACAGAGAGCGTGAGTGTAAATGTTTTACTGCAGGCAACAGGGAGCGTGAGTGTAAATGTTTTACTGCAGCCAACAGAGAGCGTGAGTGTAAATGTTTTACTGCAGGCAACAGGGAGCGTGAGTGTAAATGTTTTACTGCAGGCAACAGAGAGCGTGAGTGTAAGTGTTTTACAGCAGGCAACAGGGAGCGTGAGTGTAAATGTTTTACATCCGGGTGTTGCCAGTTTAAGTGTACACACACACACACACACACACACACACACACACACACACACACACACACACACACAGAACCTAACCAACCCGCCTTCAGTTTCATCCCCCGTAATCTTTTCAGTAACATCTTCACTATCAACTAATTAACAGGTGTCCTCAGGTGACATTGTGAACTGTTTCGTTACATAGGTAGGCTCAATATTAAATAGGTGGGCTATATATTACACAGGTGGGCTCAATGATATTACTACTACCACTAATACTAATAATAATAACAATAAATCATTAGCGATAACCATAATAAAGAAAAAAAATTAACAGAAAAAATCTTCTCACGACACCCCGGGGCCAAACCCTGAGCCGAGTGAAAAGGTTACATTACATCATTGTGTGTTGTAATCTCCCTAAGAGGCGGTAGATGGCGGGGTGTGTCATCTAACTTACACTCCCAGCAGACCCCACAACCCTCTGCACAGGTTATTAAACAACTATAACCCTCTCCACAGGTTATTAAGCAACGTTATGTTATACTCTGTTGGCAGTGTTATTGTGTGAGAACTGGATTATCATGGTACAGGATAACATGATAGAATTATGTGAATCTTCCAGTCATGTGTCAAGGAGAACCAGGGATTAATATACTGGTTATTTGTGAGTGTTGACATGATGGTGCATTTGTGTTATATTATTGTACTTGTGATGATGATGATAATGATGATGATGATGATACTAAAAATAATAACAATAATAATAATAATAACAACAATAAGAATAATAATAACAATAATAATAATAGCAACAACAACAACAACAATATTAATAATAATAATAATAATAATAATAATAATAATAATAATAATAATAATAATAATAATAATAATAATAATAAAAATAATAATAATAATAATAATAATAATAATAATAAAATAATAATAATAATAATAATAATAATAACAAAAGGAATAACAACAACAAGAGTAATAACAACAAGAGTAGTAAGAGCTGTGGCAGTAGTACACAAGAACAATACTGTGCGACACAATCACTGCCACACACCTTCAACCTTACAGTAATAAAACCCGGCAACTGTTCCTCTACCTTGATCTTTAATACGTCCGGGAATTAAACTAAATATACATACATATATTAACTGTGTAGAACGAGGATTACACACACACACACACACACACACACACACACGACGCTGATGATGACAGTGTTAAGAAACTCATTTGCAGAACCGTAGAGCGAAGTCCCCCTACCTGTCTCCCCCCACTCCCCCCTCTCTTTTTTCCCCCTCCCCATCGCCCCCCCCTCCCCCTCCACCTTAGAAGTGTTGGTAAAGGCTTAACCCCGAGGCTGGCAGGTAAATGGTTCAGGTAAAAGTGAAGAGATTATATGAAATGTTGTGTTTTCTCAGTCCTGTAGTTAGAGTCGACCTGATCCTGCAGAGTTTTGTTTGTGTTAGTTAGAGAGGTCAAGGTAGGGCAGGGTACGTCAGGGCAGGGTAGGTTAGGGCAGGGTAGGTCAAGGCAGGGTAGGTCAGGGCAGGGCAAGGCATCAATCACACACACACACACACACACACACACACACACACACACACACCTGAGATCCCTTGTCCGAGAAGCTGTGCGACACCACAACCGCATCCAGCCCATACGTGCACGAACTGATCGCTATAAGAACAGCCCAGTCCCAACCATTGTAAAAATTATCAATAACTTGTAATACTGTAACACTGTCACTATGTTGAAATGAACTGTAGTTTGAGCTTTTCCCCATCTAAGTTATTATATGTCTTATTTGTGTCACTTATGTTACTTGTATATTATTTGTAATTCGTAACCCATTCCCCAAATATGTAACTGTATATTTTCAGCCTTCTGGCTGCCAAGCTCTTTCAATAAACCGTTAATTATTATTATTATTATTATTACACACACACACACACACACACACACACACACACACACACCAGAGGTACAAGTTACTATGTTCATTCCCTTGCCTGTTGTTGTTGTTGCGTGTCCTGTCTTACTTAGCTCTCTCTCTCTTTCTCTCTCTCTCTCTCTCTCTCTCTCTCTCTCTCTCTCTCTCTCTCTCTCGTATACGGAAGGTCAATTTCGAGTTATTGTGTGTTATAGTAGTCATGTGTGTGTGTGTGTGTGTGTGTGTGTGTGTGTGTGCGCGTGAGTTTGTTATGAGTGTATGAATGTATGTATGTCTGTCTGTCAATCTTATGAATATATCTATGTATAAACGGACGTTAATATCCACAAACTAAACATTACCTGACCATAACATCCATTTTATTATCATTTCAATTAAAACTTTCACTCGACTCACCTGCCCACACGAACCAATAAAACAACAAACAAACAAAATAACGCAGCCATGAGGTATTATTTCAGGCTATACAGGTAAAAACTATTATACCTGTCACAATTAGGACAGGTTAACAAGGTATTCTTTGATGATAAGTCGACCGTAATGAATAGTAGTGAGGCCAATGAATACCTTTTACCTGTTGCGTCTCCTAATTAGACGACAACCAATGATAATGGTTTATAGCTCTTAATGACGTTGTTTATAGAATCTTTGTCGTTTTAAATTCCAGTCAGGATTTAGGACAGTGAGCAGAGCAGCAGTGGGAAGGTGCAATGCTCTGTCAGTATCACATTATTCAGCTCAGACCTTGTCATTTGCAGATCAAAACAAGAATTTATTAACTTCAACACCAAAATTCTTTAACCTTTGAGGATTATAATTTAACCCTTTAAAAATAATGGTTTAACCCCTTTGAGGATGATGTCGGAACCCCCTAAAAATGATTGTTAAAACCCCTTTAAAATAATGTTATAAACCCTTAGAAATTATAGCATAACCTTTTGAGGATGATGGCTTTAAAAAAAAGACTAAATGACCTTATGTTGACCTGACCTAACTAGACAATGACATATGATGATAAGGTTGTATCATACGTGTGTGTGTGTGTGTGTGTGTGTGTGTGTGTGTGTGTGTGTGTATGTGTGACGAGACAGCTGATGGTTACAATGAAAGTGAGTTAAGGAGTTATTCTTCACACGGGAAATCTAAGTGTATGATGAGGTAGTGTTAAGGGGAGGGGGTTGAGGGGGCGAGGTTGAGGGGGCGAGGTTGAGGGGGCGGTGAGTGGCTTTAAGGGGAGCAGCGAAGGAGGTGGGGTGTTATCTGCGTCTCTATCTCTCGTGTTTATTCTTTCTTATTGTCTTGGTTGTAAATGTGGGTCTGTGCCCATTATTCTCCGTCTGTCTGTCTGTCTGTGTGTGTATATTCTCTCTCTCTCTCTCTCTCTCTCTCTCTCTCTCTCTGTCTCTCTCTCTCTCTCTCTCTCTCTCTCACACACACAACACACACTCTTTTGATCGTTATTATCTTCCTCGCAACACAACCTTCGCTCTCTGGCCAATACAATACGTGGAGGACGAGTAGGAGGTGGAGGGGGAGGTAGTGGTGGAGGGGGAGGTAGTGGTGGAGGGGGAGGTGGCTGGGTCACTATCACGCCACACTTCCAGCTGTCTCCACCAGGGGGTTATATCGAGGCTCTAAAGTTGACGGAACGATGATTGCCCTGACCAGAGACACACAATAAACGTTTATATTAAAACTCTTAAACGTTCATAGATACACCGTAAACGTTTCATTTTCCTAACCTAACCTAACATAACCATACCTAACCTAATCTAACCTAACCCAATCTAACCTAACCTAACTCAACCTAACCTCACTTAACCAAGCATATATCCTACCCAAGTATAGTCGCCTTCACTAGTCCGTTTACAGGGGTTCCTCGAGTTATGTGCAGTGTGGCAATGCTGTGTTTGTTTACATTCGACAGCAGGAAACTCGTAATAGTCAACAAATTATGGATTCCAAGTAAAACAATATTAAAACAAATATTTCAATGTGATGATTTGTGGAATGTTTATATGACGAGCCCCTGTAAACGCACTAGTGAAGGGGGCTGTACCTACCATCTTACATACCTTACCCACGTACAACACCCTCTCACACAACCACGTACAGTACCTACTCTACTCCACGTACAACACCCTCTCACACAACCACGTACAGTACCTACTCTACTCCACGTACAACACCCTCTTACACAACCACGTACAGTACCTACTCTACTCCACGTACAACACCCTCTTACACAACCACGTACAGTACCTACTCTACTCCACGTACAACACCCTCTTACACAACCACGTACAGTACCTACTCTACTCCACGTACAACACCCTCTCACACAACCACGTACAGTACCTACTCTACTCCACGTACAACACCCTCTTACACAACCACGTACAGTACCTACTCTACTCCACGTACAACACCCTCTCACACAACCACGTACAGTACCTACTCTACTCCACGTACAACACCCTCTCACACAACCACGTACAGTACCTACTCTACTCCACGTACAACACCCTCTTACACAACCACGTACAGTACCTACTCTACTCCACGTACAACACCCTCTCACACAACCACGTACAGTACCTACTCTACTCCACGTACAACACCCTCTCACACAACCACGTACAGTACCTACTCTACTCCACGTACAACACCCTCTTACACAACCACGTACAGTACCTACTCTACTCCACGTACAACACCCTCTCACACAACCACGTACAGTACCTACTCTACTCCACGTACAACACCCTCTTACACAACCACGTACAGTACCTACTCTACTCCACGTACAACACCCTCTCACACAACCACGTACAGTACCTACTCTACTCCACGTACAACACCCTCTTACACAACCACGTACAGTACCTACTCTACTCCACGTACAACACCCTCTTACACAACCACGTACAGTACCTACTCTACTCCACGTACAACACCCTCTTACACAACCACGTACAGTACCTACTCTACTCCACGTACAACACCCTCTCACACAACCACGTACAGTACTTACCCTCTTACAAAACCACATACAGTACCTACTCTACTCCACGTACAACACCCTTTTACACAACCACGTACAGTACCTACCCCCTTCACAACCACGTACAGTACCTACTCTACTCCACGTACAACACCCTCTTACACAACCACGTACAGCACCTACCCTCTTACACAACCACGTACAGTACCTACCCCCTTCACAACCACGTACAGCACCTACTCTACTCCACGTACAACATCCACGAACATACTTTCACCATCACCATTAAATATTTCTTCCTTTCAAATATTATTATTCCGCACAGAGAACCTTTCCAGCCTATCCTCCCTCCCTCCCTCCCTCACTCCTTCCCTCTCTCTCTCCCTCCCTCTCTCCCTCCCTCCCTCCCTCCCTCACTCCTTCCCTCTCTCTCTCCCTCTCTCCCTCTCTCTCTCCCTCCCTCCCTCACTATCTCCCTCATATTACCAACGTTCATTTTTAATATTTTTGCCTCCCTGCACTGGGATAATCACTATGTCCATTAAAGGATAATAGTAAGACTCAAAGGTGATGAAATGTGTGTGTGTGTGTGTGTGTGTGTGTGTGTGTGTGTCCTTTCACTCACTTACATCACTCCCTTTCACCCATTCAAACGGAGAGAGAGAGAGAGAGAGAGAGAGAGAGAGAGAGAGAGAGAGAGAGAGAGAGAGAGAGAGAGAGAGAGAGAGAGAGAGAGAGAGAGAGCCTCTTCCCGTTTTCTTTCATTTCTTCATTCATTTTCTCTTCTTGGTCTTTGTGATAAGTAAGTAAGACGGGGGCTAACACCTGTCGCTTTGTACTAATTACGTGTCTTAAATTCATACCTGTTTTGTGGAGTATACCTGATGCATTTACGAGTCAGTCCAGAGTGTCAGCCAAGGTTTCCTGACATCACATATACCAGGTTTTGAATCAGCCCAGAGCGTCAGCCAACAGCACCTGACATCACATATACCAGGTTTTGAATCAGCCCAGAGCGTCAGCCAACAGCACCTGACATCACATATACCAGGTTTTGAGTCAGTCCAGAGCGTCAGCCAAGGGTACCTGACATCATATATACCAGGTTTTGAATCAGCCCAGAGCGTCAGCCAAGGGTACCTGACATCATATATACCAGGTTTTGAATCAGCCCAGAGCGTCAGCCAACAGCACCTGACATCACATATACCAGGTTTTGAATCAGCCCAGAGCGTCAGCCAACAGCACCTGACATCACATATACCAGGTTTTGAATCAGTCCAGAGTGTCAGCCAAGGTTACCTGACATCATATATACCAGGTTTTGAATCAGCCCAGAGCGTCAGCCAACAGCACCTGACATCACATATACCAGGTTTTGAGTCAGTCCAGAGCGTCAGCCAACAGCACCTGACATCACATATACCAGGTTTTGAGTCAGTCCAGAGCGTCAGCCAAGGTTACCTGACATCATATATACCAGGTTTTGAATCAGTCCAGAGCGTCAGCCAAGGTTACCTGACATCATATATACCAGGTTTTGAATCAGCCCAGAGCGTCAGCCAACAGCACCTGACATCACATATACCAGGTTTTGAGTCAGTCCAGAGCGTCAGCCAAGGGTACCTGACATCATATATACCAGGTTTTGAATCAGCCCAGAGCGTCAGCCAAGGGTACCTGACATCATATATACCAGGTTTTGAATCAGCCCAGAGCGTCAGCCAACAGCACCTGACATCACATATACCAGGTTTTGAATCAGCCCAGAGCGTCAGCCAACAGCACCTGACATCACATATACCAGGTTTTGAATCAGTCCAGAGTGTCAGCCAAGGTTACCTGACATCATATATACCAGGTTTTGAATCAGCCCAGAGCGTCAGCCAACAGCACCTGACATCACATATACCAGGTTTTGAGTCAGTCCAGAGCGTCAGCCAACAGCACCTGACATCACATATACCAGGTTTTGAGTCAGTCCAGAGCGTCAGCCAAGGTTACCTGACATCATATATACCAGGTTTTGAATCAGTCCAGAGCGTCAGCCAAGGTTACCTGACATCATATATACCAGGTTTTGAATCAGCCCAGAGCGTCAGCCAACAGCACCTGACATCACATATACCAGGTTTTGATTCAGTCCAGAGCATCAGCCAACAGTACCTGACATCACATATACCAGGTTTTGATTCAGCCCAGAGTGTCAGCCAACAGCACCTGACATCACATATACCAGGTTTTGAGTCAGTCCAGAGCGTCAGCCAACAGCACCTGACATCACATATACCAGGTTTTGAGTCAGTCCAGAGTGTCAGCCAACAGCACCTGACATCACATATACCAGGTTTTGAATCAGCCCAGAGCGTCAGCCAAGGTTACCTGACATCATACAATTAACGTCTTCTACACACACACAAACATCTCACATACACCCACGTAGGTTCGAACACAATACCGAACCCACATTTCGACTCCCTGAACTGAACCCTCACCATTTACAAACTTGCCTCCATTGAAGCATCATGAAGCACCCTCGATCTCTGGCTTAATGCATATATGACTTTTTTCTTAAGAACTTCAATTGAAAAGTTATGAAATTTATCGTTCAGTCAACAGGCTAGACATTGTTTCATTGGTCAGGATTGTTAATGATGTTTTGTTATTTTAACCTGACTGACTACAGGGTAAATTCCAAACTTAATATTGTCAGTATTGATGTTAATTTTGATAATGGTAATAATGGTGAGAGTTACAATGATGGCTGAGAGTTTAATAATGATGATGATGATGGTGGTGATGATAATGATGATGATGAGATGAACCATAAATAACAACAAAATCAAACTAAATTCCACTGTCTTTTACCTCAACAAATCTTAACACTAACTCTTAACTAAATTAAATTCTGCAACTTTGAGCCAACCAAACAAAAACAACAACAACAACAACTCCATAATGAACGTAAATCAGTTAGTGTATTCCCGACCTGACCTGACCTGACCTGACCTGACCTGACCTGACCTGACCTAACCTAACCTAACCTAACCTAACACATTGTTTTTACCCAATGAAGTTTGGAAGGACTTAACGTTGGTCGGTGAGGAGAGACAACATTCCATTATTTTTTAAGACAAAGTTTGAGGGACTTAAGCTGGAGGAATTTAAATTTGTTATTTGATTCAACACTCAACATTAGTTTCACCTGTTCGGGAGGGAGGGAGGGAGGGAGGGACAGATGGATGGATGGATGGAGGGAGGGAGGGAGGGAGGGACAGAGGGAGGGGGAAAGGAGGGAGGGAGAGTCATATGAAACATTTTATTTGGTATTTACAGCTAAATGTTAATGACGCTTTATACAAGGCAGCTTCAGGTACCCTCTCCCCCCCCCCCCCACAAAGAATCAGTTTACCCTATTCTCATTCTTATTACCTCATTACGAGACAGGTAACACAGGTAATTTATACACCTGACCGAGGGTGTGTGTGTGTGTGTGTGTGTGCGGTCATGACTGTCACCCTATCATGTCACATAACCGGTAAATCACGCGAGGGTCAGGTCAGGGTAGTTACTGTCACAGGTAAACACGTCAAGGTAGAGAATTATTGCAGGTTTTATGAGGGGCTTCTTGGGGCGCTGTAACCTGATGTATATAATGGATGGTTGAGGTGGTAGGAGCTATAGGGGGGAGGGGGGGAGGGGGAGGGGGAGGGGGAGGGGGAGAGAGGGGTATTTGATGGGGGGGTTACGGCTTTTTTCTTGCTCTTCTTCCTCCCCTTCCTTCCTCTTCCCTTTTCTTCCTTCCCTTCTTCCTCTTTCTCCCTTTATCTTCTTTTTCCTCCTCTTACTCCCCCTCCCTCCATATCTCCCCCCTCCTTCTCCACCACAAACCTCCTCCCCAGTTCTTCTCCACCACAAACCTCCTCCCCCTCCTTCTCCACCACAACCCTCCTCCCCCCTCCTTCTCCACCACAAACCTCCTCCCCCTCCTTCTCCACCACAAACCTCCTCCCCCTCCTTCTCCACCACAACCCTCCTCCCCTCCTTCTCCACCACAACCCTCCTCCCCCTCCTTCTCCACCACAACCCTCCTCCCCTCCTTCTCCACCACAACCCTCCATCCCCCTCCTTCTCCACCACAAACCTCCTCCCCCTCCTTCTCCATCACAACCCTCCTCCCCCTCCTTCTCCACCACAAACCTCCTCCCCCTCCTTCTCCACCACAACCCTCCTCCCCTCCTTCTCCACCACAACCCTCCTCCCCCTTCCTTCTCCACCACAACCCTCCTCCCCTCCTTCTCCACCACAACCCTCCTCCCCCTCCTTCTCCACCACAACCCTCCTCCCCCTCCTTCTCCACCAAAAACCTCCTCCCCCTCCTTCTCCACCAAAAACCTCCTCCCCCTCCTTCTCCACCACAACCATTCTCCCCCTCCTTCTCCACCACAACCCTCCTCCCCCTCCTTCTCCACCACAAACCTCCTCCTCCCTCCTTCTCCACCACAACCCTCCTCCCCTTCTTCTCCACCACAACCCTCCTCCCCCATCCTTCTCCACCACAACCCTCCTCCCCCCTCCTTCTCCACCACAAACCTCCTCCCCCTCCTTCTCCACCACAACCCTCCTCCCCCTCCTTCTCCACCACAAACCTCCTCCCCCTCCTTCTCCACCACAACTCTCCTCCCCCTCCTTCTCCACCACAAACCTCTTCCCCCCTCCTTCTCCACCACAAACCTCCTCCCCCCTCCTTCTCCACCACAAACCTCCTCCCCCTCCTTCTCCACCACAAACCTCCTCCCCCTCCTTCTCCACCACAAACCTCCTCCCCCTCCTTCTCCACCACAACTCTCCTCCCCCTCCTTCTCCACCACAACCCTCCTCCCCCTCCTTCTCCACCACAACCCTCCTCCCCCCTCCTTCTCCACCACAAACCTCCTCCCCACCTACTTCCACCACAAACCTCCTCCCCCCTCCTTCTCCACCACAACCCTCCTCCCCCTCCTTCTCCACCACAACCCTCCTCCCCCCTCCTCCACCACAACCCTCCTCCCCCTCCTTCTCCACCACAACCCTCCTCCCCCCTCCTTCTCCACCACAACCCCCCCTCCCCTTCCTTCTCCACCACAACCCTCCTCACCCTCCTTCTCCACCACAACCCCTCCTCCTTCTCCACCACAACCCCCCCCCCCTCACCGCGTTATCATGTTAGTCAGTCTCTACCTCAACAAATATCACCTGAATAAACAATATATCTCATTAACCTGGACTCAAAGATCACCACCAACTACACTTTACCCTCCATACTGTAGACTCTGTAGAGGAATACATACATACATACATACATACATACATACACACATACACGTTAAGAGCTACGTATGTGTCGTGGTGGTGAGAGCTGTGTGTCGAACCGTTGTCCTCACAGTTTACTTGACCACTTTACCAGCTGTATAACCAACGGCTGATGGCACTATAGCGGGGTTGGTAGACGTGGTATAAAAATTATCTCTATCTCTCTCTCTCTTTCTCTCTGTGTCTCCTCTATCTCTCAATGTCTCTGTCTCCCAACCTTTCCACTCATCTCTCCATCTATCTTACTGTCTCTCAATCTCTACATCCTCTATCTCTCTGTCTCTCATCTCACCACCCATCTATCTCTCCCTGTGTCTCCTGTGTCTCATATCTCCACCCATCTATCTCCCCCTGTGTCTCCTGTCTCTCATCTCTCCACTCATAAATTCAACTTCGACAAATGTAAAGTACTCAGTATAGGAGATGTAAACAGGGAAACCAGATACCAGATGAACAACGATGCCATGGAGTAATCCGACTGCGAGAGAGATTTAGGAGTAATGATAAGTAGGAACCTTAAGCCAAGTAAACAATGTGTTGTTGCTCGTAACAAGGCTAATAAAGTACTTGGGTTCATACAAAGGAGTGTTAGTTACAAGACTGGCGAGGTCATCCTAAAACTGTATCTTGCTCTTGTGAGACCACACCTGGATTACGCAGTTCAGTTCTGGTCACCGTATTACAGAATGGATATAGAATCACTAGAAAGAATTCAGAGGAGAATGACAAGACTAATCCCGGGCATTAGGAACCTTGAGTATAGAGACAGGTTAAAGCATCTTAATTTGCACTCCCTCGAGAGACGTAGAGCGAGGGGCGACCTGATAGAGGTGTATAAGTGGAAGGCAGGGCTAAACAAAGGGGACATTACAAAGGTACTCAAACTATCCAACCAGGAGCGAACTCGTAACAATGGTTCTAAATTAGACAAATTTAGATTTAGGCGCGAAATAGGTAAACATTGGTTTGGAAACAGAGTTGTGGATGAATGGAACAAGTTACCAAATATCATCATTAACTCGAATACGCTGGGTAGCTTCAAACATAGGTTGGATGCTCATATGAGCAATAGGGGTTGGGTGTAAACGGGACTGCCCAGTATGGGCCAATAGGCCCGCTGCAGTTTCCTCCATTCTTATGTTCTTATGTTCATCTCTCCACCCATCTATCTCTCCCTGTGTCTCATCTCTCCACCCATCTATCTCTCCCTGTGTCTCATCTCTCCACCCATCTATCTCTCCCTGTGTCTCCTGTCTCTCATCTCTCCACCCATCTATCTCTCCCTGTGTCTCCTGTGTCTCATCTCTCCACCCATCTATCTCTCCCTGTGTCTCCTGTCTCTCATCTCTCCACCCATCTATCTCTCCCTGTGTCTCCTGTGTCTCATCTCTCCACCCAACTATCTCTCCCTGTGTCTCCTGTGTCTCGTCTCTCCACCCATCTATCTCTCCCTGTGTCTCCTGTGTCTCATCTCTCCACCCATCTATCTCTCCCTGTGTCTCCTGTCTCTCATCTCTCCACCCATCTATCTCTCCCTGTGTCTCCTGTCTCTCATCTCTCCACCCATCTATCTCTCACTGTGTCTCCTGTGTCTCATCTCTCCACCCATCTATCTCTCCCTGTGTCTCCTGTGTCTCATCTCTCCACCCATCTATCTCTCCCTGTGTCTCCTGTGTCTCCTCTCTCCACCCATCTATCTCTCCCTGTGTCTCCTGTGTCTCATCTCACCACCCATCTATCTCTCCCTGTGTCTCCTGTGTCTCATCTCTCCACCCATCTATCTCTCCCTGTGTCTCCTGTCTCTCATCTCTCCACCCATCTATCTCTCCCTGTGTCTCCTGTCTCTCATCTCTCCACCCATCTATCTCTCCCTGTGTCTCCTGTGTCTCATCTCACCACCCATCTATCTCTCCCTGTGTCTCCTGTCTCTCATCTCTCCACCCATCTATCTCCCCCTGTGTCTCCTGTCTCTCATCTCTCCACCCATCTATCTCTCCCTGTGTCTCCTGTCTCTCATCTCTCCACCCCCGGATCTCATCTCTCCCTGTGTCCTCCTGGTCTCCTGTGTCTCATCTCTCCACCCATCTATCTCCCCCTGTGTCTCCTGTCTCTCATCTCTCCACCCATCTATCTCTCCCTGTGTCTCCTGTCTCTCATCTCTCCACCCATCTATCTCTCACTGTGTCTCCTGTGTCTCATCTCTCCACCCATCTATCTCTCCCTGTGTCTCCTGTCTCTCATCTCTCCACCCATCTATCTCTCCCTGTGTCTCCTGTCTCATCTCCACCTCTATCTCCTGTGTCTCCTGTCTCTCATCTCTCCACCCATCTATCTCTCCCTGTGTCTCCTGTCTCTCATCTCTCCACCCATCTATCTCTCCCTGTGTCTCCTGTCTCTCATCTCTCCACCCATCTATCTCTCCCTGTGTCTCCTGTCTCTCATCTCTCCACCCATCTATCTCTCCCTGTGTCTCCTGTCTCTCCCTGTGTCTCCTGTGTCTCATCTCTCCACCCATCTATCTCTCACTGTGTCTCCTGTGTCTCATCTCTCCACCCATCTATCTCTCCCTGTGTCTCCTGTCTCTCATCTCTCCACCCATCTATCTCTCCCTGTGTCTCCTGTCTCTCATCTCTCCACCCATCTATCTCTCCCTGTGTCTCCTGTCTCTCATC
>CAUDMG010000738.1:0-58710 GCA_958450375.1 Homarus gammarus | reverse complement strand
ACAATGATGCTTCCTGTGTTATATTCTCCTTGGTGTGTGTGTGTGTGTTGATGGTGGATACAGTGGTAATCCCAGCAACTGTCTCTTCGTGTTGAGTGTTATATTTAATGATTACCTGAGGGGTTTACCTGTGTGTGTGTTCGTCACCTCACACCTATACAGGAATGATTAATTAGCACCTAAGCCAGTAACTAGACACCTGTAATGACTACCACACCACACCACACCTGTAATATTACTACACAAAGACACACACACACACACATTCATTCTCTCTCTCTCTCTCTCTCTCTCTCTCTCTCTCTCTCTCTCTCTCTCTCTCTCTCTCTCTCTCTCTCTCACCTGCCTCGTCACCTTCCCTCGAGCACACCTTGTGGGACCTCCAAATTTGCACTTAATTAATTCCTGTCAATATTTTGGTGGAAGGCTTAACGAAAATTATGATTTCTCTTAAATTACTGTTCATTCTGGAGAGAGAGAGAGAGAGAGAGAGAGAGAGAGAGAGAGAGAGAGAGAGAGAGAGAGAGAGAGAGAATAATAAATAAAATATGAAATCCGGATAAATTAATAGAGAAAATATCACATTAACCGAATCATTGACAAATTAATATGAAAAAAGTTAACCAAATAGATGAAAAATGAGAATTAACATTAAATGAAAAATGTAAGTTAACAAAATAATGATGAAAGGAAAAAAAATCATAATACTGAAATGTTGAAAAAGATGTGGGAAAAAACACCTTAATTAATAGCAAAGTTTAATGAGAAGAAAAACAACAGAATTTTTCACTTAACAAAGAATGTAATATTGTTTAATTTAGTTAGGTTAGGTTAGGTTAGGTTAGGTTAGGTTAGGTTAGGTTAGGTTAGGTTAGGTTAGGTTAGGTCGTGTCTATTATCGTGTATAAAGATTAACACACATCAGCCTCACTAGTAAACATGAACTGTTAACAGGACTTGGGACCATAACCAAACCTAACCTAACCTGACCTTAACGGGAGGGGAAGAGAGGGGGGGAATAGTATGGGGGGAGGGTGATGGTACTAGGGGAAGGTGAGACTAGGTTACTGCAACAAGGGGGTAGGGGAGGAGGAGGTAGGGGAGGGGAGGGTAGGGTTATTGAAAGTGTGGTGGCGGGGGGGGGGGGGGTGTTGGGAAGTCATAGGGAGGGGGAAGGTGGGGCATGTATTAGGAAGTCATGGAGTTGGGGGAGGAGGGAGAGAGTTGGGGGAGGCTAGCGTGGAAGGGGGGGGGGGTTGCCGGGGCTGTGGGGAGGAGACGGGGCCGGGTAACGGGGAAGGGGAGTGTATCAAGGATCGGAGAGGGCGGAGCGTATGTTAGGGGAGCGGGTCGGGGCGGAGCATGTCTCAGGGGGTAGGTGAGGGGAGAGGTGGCTAGGGGCGGGGCTGGGCGGGGAGGGGCTGGTCGGGGAGGGGCGGGGAGGGGCTGGGCGGGGAGGGGCGGCTACCAACATCAGGTATTCATAGGACAGCCCACAACAATACCTCAGAGAGCCACATACTGCTCCTCGCCAGCTTAGTGGGTGAGGCCACATACTGCTCCTCCCAGCTTAGTGGGTGAAGGAGCGGAAGAGTTGTCGTTCTCTGTTACTGCCTGTACTGTACTGCTGCCGTTACTTAGCCCCTCTACTGTTTACAATACCCGTTACCGTTACCATACCCGTTTCTCCTCCTCTGTTCACCGCCACACAACAGATCTGATGGTCTGTTGTTAGTAATTTATTTTCCATCCCTCGCCTGTTGCCTCAGTCGCCGCTGGACGCTGTCAGTCTCTGTTCATCAGTGTCTTGCGTCGTTATTCAGGTGTTGTGACAAGTTAATGAGGTTGTTAAGGTGATGTACAGGTAAGATAATAATTATCAACCGTCACCCCTGATGACTCGCTAACACGTGATTATATTGTTAATTGCTTTCTGGTAGTTTGGACGTTGTTGAATAGCATATGATATTTTGTTTTAATTTTATGAATATTTTAAAGTAGGTAGTTTTTTCTCTGTATCGTAATGTTTCATAATATCGTGCGTAAAATTTTAAGGCGTAATTTTTTTTTTTTGCAATGTATATATATCTACCATTTCTCTAACAGGTAATACCAAAATAAAAATCCACTAAACTTTAATTATATTTTCAAGCTGTCAATATTTATTATAATATTCCCCAACATCTTTACTGACTCACTGTAATATTTCACTAAACATTATTACCATATTACTATTATTTTCGGTATTATTTCCCCCCAAAACAACATTGTGAAATGTCAAGTAAAAAACACACACTCACACACACACACTCTCTCTCTCTCTCTCTCTCTCTCTCTCTCTCTCTCTCTCTCTCTCTCTCTCTCTCTCTCTCTCTCCATACACCTATCCAAGCTAGTTCTTAATTATATTCCCCTAAAAAAAAATTGAGTTGATTTTTGTCGTCGAATTAAGAAAGAGACTTAAAATACATTGAATCACCGACTTATTTATTCTGGGCCAGATTCCTCCCGACTTGGCCCAGATTCCTCCCGACTTGGCCCAGATTCCTCCCCGACTTGTTTCGTCCATTAGGAGAGAGTTGAAAATTACATAGCAGAGTCGAGCGTTGTTCCTGCCACACTGTTATTTGTAAGAGGCGGAGAGTGTGGTGTGTGAGTGTGTGTGTGGCAGAGAGAAGACAAAGACTCCTGGAGGAAGGTGTGTGTGTGTGTGTGTGTGTGTGTGTGTGTGTGTGTGTGTGTGTGTGTGTGTGTGTGTGTGTGTGTGTGTGTGTGTGTGTGTGTGTGTGTAGGAGGTCATTAACGCGTGACCTCACCCCAGACCATCGTCAACAACATCGTCAGAGAGAGGAATCAATTGACAAAAGTTCACCTCTCCGGCAGGCGACAACACAACACTGATAATGAGCTGAAAATATCACCTGTGGCCGCGGGGGAATGAACACTTACTCAGAAACTCTTTTGTTGTACACTGATGATGAGAGTGGTATGCGGCCTTGACGTTATGGTGTGTGTCTGTTTTAATCAGTTGTTGTTTTTGATGTATTACTGATGGAATGACACACACACACACACACACACACACACACACACACACACAGAGGTTAAGTTAGGTTAGGTTATAGATGTTATTCATTTATAGTGTGTGTGTGTGTGTGTGTGTGTGTGTGTGTGTGTGTGTGTGTGTGTGTGTCGTAGCAGTTCAAAACACAGTCCCCCCTTCACGATTCAGACCTATTGGCTGGTGCCCTACTAACCTACCCCCCCCTTAACCTCCCCCCTAACCACCTCTACCCCTTAACCTCTCTAACCTCTCCTCCCCTTAACCTCCCCTAAACTCTCCTTCCTCCCTCCTTGACTTCGCCGCCTCTCAAAAGTCATCGGTAGAATGTATGCTAATGAGGCGAGCTGTTGAGAGAAGAGGTAAGTCTGATCCTCGTCTGTCTGTCTGTCTCGTGTGTGTGTGTGTGTGTGTGTGTGTGTGTGTGTGTGTGTGTGTGTGTGTGTGTGTCATATACCTCTAAATACGAGTTAAAATCAAGACCTAATTATCAGGAGTCAATGTTTTTTTTTTAATATTTCCGGCTGACTGCTATTGAATTCCTATACTCTATGTCATATCTACCTACAGACACACCGAGGCAGCTGAACACAATATGGTGACGTTGCTACAATCTTCTTTATTGACGTTTGGGACAATATAATCCATCACGTGAACATTTTTTGGGGGTGGGGGGGAAATTTTGCAGACATCAACATGGGAAAAAACTCTTAGAATATTTATTTATTAATTTTTTTTTATTTACACAATTATTGTCTTTTACCACTTAGGTTATTTATACATTATACAACACATTTGTCATTTATGCATCATACAACACAATGTATCTTAACTTGGCAGACAGGGCTAAGAGGGCTGCCATCACCACCAACACAGGGGCTAAGGGGCTGTCATCACCACCAACACAGGGGCTAGGAGAGCTGCCATCACCACCAACACAATAATATATCAGAGAGGGTGGCAGGCACACACCCTGGGGAACGCCGCTACCTTACTCTGCTTCAGGAGGTTACTGTAGAAGGAGTAGTGTGGGCCTCGTCTACCTGCCTACCTCGTTAAGCATTTATGAGATACTTACAAGATTTAACTAGACTCTCTCTCTCTCTCTCTCTCTCTCTCTCTCTCTCTCTCTCTCTCTCTCTCTCTCTCTCTCTCTCTCTCTCTCTCTCTCTCTCTCTTGTACTTGATGGAAACAAAGAACTTATTAAGGAACTTTGTGACTTCTTTTGTTCAACTTCAATCATTATGTAGCGAGGAGTGTGTGTGTGTGTGTGTGTGTGTGTGTGTGTGTGTGTGTGTGTGTGTGTGTGTGTGTGTGTGTGAGTAACAACATATTATTTACATATTCTCTCTTACTAATCATTCTGGTAAATATTTATCTAAGTAAAATCAAATCTTTACCTCATATGAAAGTTTTTTTTAAGCATACAATTTTTTTTTCCACTTTTGACCTTTAAAACCGGGATGGATTTTATTCCACTAAAAAACAACATTAATTCGTGTACGTCACTATGAAAGGTCAAATTTTAAACGGGTAAATCACTGCTAAATACTGGTTAGTGTGTGTGAGTGTACATTACCCGGGACAGTACATGTACAGTGTGGGCGCCGTTGTTCAGCTAAATTACTGCTCACTGCCGCCCACAGATACCGCCCACGTCATGCTCCAGGCCACTTGGAGTGAAAAGGTGATAATTACAATGTACAAACCAAGATATATCGCCTTTGTTTTATCTTGACCGTGTTGAAACTGAGAGAGAGGCATAGCAGTAACTTGGCTAGCAGTCTCTGGCACCGTAATAGGCAGGTGAGCAAAGGCGAGCAAAAGTGAGAGCAAAGGTGAGCAAAGGTGAAAGCAAAGGTGAGCAAATGTGAGAGCAAAGGTGAGGTTGAGAGTAATTGCGTTTATTCATACATTGCATACGAGTGAATGATGTTAGATATTGAATTGAATATCTGGCGTGTAAATGGATGCGTGTGCTGCCCAGAGGTTTATGTCAGGTGATGCATATTGAATACCTGCGTTGCATATCTGTCTGTCTGTCGCATCTGTCTGTCTGTTTGTTGCATCTGTCTATCTGTTTGTTACATCTGTCTATCAGTTTGTTGCATATGGGAATTACATTTTCTGCCTATGACCAGTGTAGTGAGTTTTGGTTATGATGTGAATTCAGGTGGGGAGTATACATGTTTGTTTTAGTGTGAAAGTCTTTGAAATATGTGGAGTCTTCTGGCCAAGGCTCGTCTCTGTCAACTGTAATTGTTATAAAAGTGCTTTGAGCCGTTAAAACTGTTGATATAGAAACTGAAAATTGAAATATAGGGAAATATATAACAACAACACTTAGAAAAGTATATACTTATGTACTTATATTCTCACATACTTATAACTGAGTAACTAACGCGTGATGGCTGTAAAAAAAAAATTCTCAAGAGTAATTAAGTAACACCTGAATTAAAAAAAAATCCAATTCACCTGCCTTAATTAGCATGTCGAGGAGTATTTATTATGAGGTGTTAAACATTTTTTTTTTGTAATTCTCTGAAAAATATTAAAGTCTTTTGTATGGTTAAAAGTCCTCAATTTGGGTCTGGAAACTGGGAATAGAACAACTTGTGTATGTGTGTGTCTAAATATGACATTCCATTTTATAATATACCTCCCCACATCACTCACCTACACCCACCCACCCCCTCCCCCTACACTCCACACCCCCCACCTACACTCCACACCCCCCCACCTACACCTCCCCCACACCCCCACTTACAACCTCCCCCACACCATATGATAAGTTTATACCCCTTATCTCTGTTCACATTAACCTCCTGCTCTTCCTTCTTCCCTCTTCCTCTTCCTCTTACTTGTTCTTCTTCTCCTGCTCCTCTTCCACCTTCCCTTCCACCTCCTGCTCCTTTTCATGAAGTCATTTGAACTTTTTGTCGTCATTCGAATTCCCTCATCTCTTTACCTGATTCCACCTGCCTTCACCTGTACTCCACCCTCTCTTACCCTGATTCCACCTGTCTTCACCTGATTCCACCTCCTCCTCCTCCTCCTGCCTTCACCTTCACCTCCTCCTCCTGTCTTCACCTGCACCTCCTCCCGCTGCCTTCACCTCCTCCCGTTCCTCTCCCCGTCAGCATTCTTCTCTCAGTTCGTCTGTCATCACATTACTCTGTGTCTTGAGACGGGGAAGAGTGGGGGGGGGGGGTACAGGGAGCGAGAGAGAGAGTGTGGGAAAGAGTGAGAGACAGAGAAAAGGAGGGAGAAAGGGGAGACAGAGAGAATACGAACGAAAGAAGACATGTTTAGAGAGAGTAATTTAGAAAGACGACGATAAAGGAGAATTAGAAGAAGAGAGAGAGAGAGAGAGAGAGCCTTCCCCTGTGTGCCTATACGTGCCAACAAACCACACTGGACCCGGAAATTGGTGAATGTGAGGAGCTCGTTATAACCAGCTGACTGCAGATGGTGGGAGTAGCCATCTGGACCCTGATTTCCCTGATTGGTCAACACATAAACCGTCATCAGGTTCTTGAGTTCTATGATTGGTCAGCAGATAAACTATCACAAGGCTTTAGAGTTCTCCAGTTGTCCAGCAGATCATCAGGTCTCTGAGTTCTCTGATTGGCTTTGTCATCGATTATCCCTGGTTTTCGAATTCTCTGATTGGCTGAGAGTATCCTCGGATCTTGGAGTTCTCTGATTGGCTGAGAGATCCGACTGATAACAATAACATGTCACAGACGTATTGACTACCACAGCTGGAACCTGACGTGGATTGATGAAGGGTAATTGTGGCCACTTGGTTAATGACCATCGTGTTCCTCCCCCACCAGGAGGCGTTAATCTAATGAAGGAGAATGATCACCCACCACCATCACCACCACCACCATCACCACCACCATCACCATCACCACCACCACCACCACCACCACCACCACCAACTCGAGGGAAGCAAATAACTAAACACGGTAACTTGTTCAAGGAAGAGAGAGAGAGTGAGAGAGAGAGAGAGAGAGAGAGAGAGAGAGAGAGAGAGAGAGAGAGAGAGAGGGGTGACCAAGGACCAATCATGTTGGGAGTAAAGTTATGTGTTATTGTGGTCCAGAAGTTGAAGTGTGAGGCTGTTAGGAAGGTGGTGGTAGGGGGGTGGTAGTGGTGGTAGTAGTGGTAGTAAGTGTTGATGTTGCTGGTAATAGTTGTGGTGGTAGTATGGACGGGCGTCTCTGTTAAATAAAAGCGTTCGGTGTTGCCCTAATAAAATATAAAAAACTGGCGTCCCTGTATTAAAGGTGTAATTATTCACTTGGAGTTTCTGTAATAAATAGATAACAGAGGTTTTGTTATTCAGTTTATGTGGGGGTTATGACGACGACCGTTGACGACTGTGGTGGTGAATAATGGAGTGAATCTGGTAGCCACTCTCCCTCCCTCCAACTCCTATAGACCGCGTCGAGGATGATGGATTACCGCCTCTGCCGCTATACTTTGGTGACGCTGTTGCTGCCCTCTCTTGTTCCGTCGGCTGGGAAGAATCTCTCTCTCTCTCTCTCTCTCTCTCTCTCTCTCTCTCTCTCTCTCTCTCTCTAGTCAGGAAAACAAATGAATATCGGTGACGTAGTCGGAATGTTACTTCACTCCTCGACACACCAGGAATAATAACGACTTTTCTTAATTATGACAATTTTTATATAATACAGTTAATAAATACTTACAAAACTATTTTATAAGATTTTTTTATCAATTGTCTCGTCTACTGTAAACTACTGTGCATTATGAATTAGAGTGTGGCAGTGAAGTGTAATATACAGTATAGCGACAACTGATGTACTGTACTGTACTGTTATACTCGTTAATAAAGACAGTTGTTAAATTATTCTCCTTATTGACAGACATTCACTGAAATGTTAATATATTTCTCAAAGTACAGATTGATACATATTTAAATTTGGAACTATTTATGTATCGTATAATAGAAATAATTAAAATTAAATTCGTTATCCCTTTAATGTTTTATTTTTATACATTATGATCACCAAAGAAAACGTACTGGATTGTGACGTCACTTACTCCATCTGTGGGTCAGCTGACAAACTACATATACCCAGGCGAAGGGAAAGCCAGGCGAAGGGAAAGCCAGGCGAATGGGGGGGCCAATGACGTTTATTCATTATGTTTGTGTTTTTTCGAGTCCGTTTTCTCCTCCCTCACACTGCATTTCTCCCCCCTGACTCCTCATTTCTCCCCCTGACTCCTCATTTCTCCTCCTGACACCTCATTTCGCCTCCTGACACTTCATTTCTCCCCCCTGACACTTCATTTCTCCTCCTGACACCTCATTTCTCCTCCTGACTCCTCATTTCTCCTCCCTCACTCCTCATTTCTTCTCCCTCACACCTTTATTTTCCCCCCTGACACTTCATTTCTCCTCCTGACTCCTCATTTCTCCTCCCTCACACCTCATTTCTCCTCCTGACTCCTTATTTCTCCTCCTGACTCCTCATATCTCCTCCTGACTCCTCATTCTCGTTGGCTTTCCGCTACGGCTCATAAGAGATAAATTATGGCAGTCATCCTCGACGCCCCATAGTCAATAGTATGTTATTTTAGTGTATAACTTGTAAGTGTCTTGGCCTGGTGGTGTGACGGAGAGGAGGAGCCATTGGTGATGATCTTTCGTTCTTAAGAGAGAGAGATGGATGAGCGGGTGGGTGAATGGGTAAGCGGGTGGATGAACGGGCGGAAGAAGGACAGAGAGACAAACAGAAAAAACACTTAAACGACAAAGTAAGAAATACCTTGTCGCCACAGTGATAGAGACGCCCCCCCCGCTCGTGTTGTCAGGCTACTTCGCGTAAATCCAAGAATTCCGTCAGATCCAGATGCTGACGTGGATGAGGGTAAGGAAGAGGAGTAAGGGTCTCAAAAGCCACCAACCATCTCGTAAAATTCCTGTCCCAACCTCTCTTTAACTTTCCTTCAGATTCGGGAGTCAATTTAGCTGAGCGTTCCATTCGTTACCTTTAGAATATTGTGATGTAGTTTGTGTAGCTATTGACAGTGGGAAAGTTTCTCCCGTCGCTATGTACAGTGCGGTAACTTGCCTGCCTGCCTGCCTGCCTGCCTGTCTGTCTGCTTGCTGAGTCACTGGTAAAAGGTTAGCTGTTCTATTGATGGGTGATTTATCATAGTGAGGATATTATATGTACACACACACACACACACACACACACACACACACACACACATTTTCTCTCTTTGGGAAATTTATCTAACCTAACCTAACAGTTCCATTATCAAGAATTGCTTCAGAAACTCATCATAGCATTTCTCTCGTCCTCCCAAACTTCCCCCTACCCCCTCAATCTCCCCCTCCCAGTCCCCCTCCCCACTCATTCTCCCCCTCCCAGTCCCCCTCCCTCCCCCCTCCCCACTACAACTTCCTATTCTGAAATCACCAGCGAATACATCACGCCGAGGCTTTTAAAGGTCCCTCGCTAGATCACCCTAACTAAGAACTGATTTCGCTCAACACCTCAATTTGATTTTACGATGGATTGCCACTTCACTCGTTACCACCCTCAGTTACACCCACCTGACCCTCTATAAACTGTTAATTACCAGCTCGGGCAACGAACCTTATATCGTTCTCGTCATTCTAAACATTTTTACCAGAACGAGGAGCAATACAGGCGAGGAATTGTGTTAGGATTCTCATAAGATCATATACTAAACTTGACTCCTGTTGATGTGGTAACACTTGTTAATCTCCTGAATCAACAACAACAACAACGAGATGAAACAAAATGGTTTTTAAATTACACTTGAGACTTCATCGTTGTGAAATACTGTCTCTCTGTCTGTCTCTCTGTCTCTCTGTCTGTCTCTCTGTCTGTTTCTCTGTCTGTCTGTCTGTAGATAAAGAGGAGCAAACATCAACGAAGGAATTTATGAGAACTTTTTATGAGGTGGCTAACATAAGGAAGCTGGGGAGGGTTTATGTGGGTATGATCTGGTAACACTGAACCTTTTGCTCTGTGTGTGTGTGTGTGTGTGTGTGTGTGTGTGTGTGTGTGTGTGTGTGTACTTTAATCAGTTACATTATCGTCTACATGACCTTAAAAGTGATAAGGTAGAGAGGAATATATTTTCATGTTTATTGATAAGAAAGGCTATTGTTAGTCTCTCTCTCTCTCTCTCTCTCTCTCTCTCTCTCTCTCTCTCTCTCTCTCTCTCTCTCTCTCTCTCTCTCTCTCTCTCTCTCTCTCAAGGGTAGATATCGAGGGATGGCTAACTAACCGAGGGATAGACACCTCCCTTCAGAGTTTATTGACCATCAACAATTGAGGTCGTTAAAGCAGTCACCCCCCCCCTCCCCCACCACCCGAACCCATTAACTCAGACTGTGTGATAGTGGCATAAATCACCCTCCCCCCCCCCCCCCCCCACACACACACACACACACACACACACACTAAGAGCAGCTCTACCACGACTACAGAAAGACATAATATCTCCTGAAGAGACTTGTTTAGCGGATCCAGAAGATATAGTGTAGCTGTGGGTGTTGGTGGTGATGATGGCGCTGTGGTGGTGCTGGTGGTGATGATGGTGATCGAGGTGGTGGTGGACTGATAGTGAGGGTGCTGGTGGTGAGACAGTGTGGCCTGCTGGTGGTGAGACAGTGTGGCCATGTATGTAATGGCCGGAAAGTGCATCCGGAGTGTGTTCAGTAAGTGTATGTTGACAGTATAATGCTTGCCGGGAGAGTGTATTGTAAGAGTAAGTGTGTTTGATGAGTGTGTGTTAAGGGAAAGTGTATGTCGAAAGAGGGCGTAGTGTATGATGGGAATGTGTGGTGAGTATAATGAGTGTGGTGTGTGTAGTGAGAGTGTAGTGAGGGTGTAGTGAACGCGAGACTCATATTATAAGAGACGACTGGGAGTCATTTGGAGTAGCCGGAATTACAGCATGAAATTGGTTTATTTATATAACCTTTATATATCAGCAGGTGAGCCAGTCTCTCTCTCTCTCTCTCTCTCTCTCTCTCTCTCTCTCTCTCTCTCTCTCTCTCTCTCTCTCTCTCAACAAAAATTCCTAGGTTCGTTATCAACATTACCCACCAACACACCTTCACCAACACACCATCACCAACACACCATCACCAACACACCATCACCAACACACCATCACCAACACACCATCACCAACACACCATCACTAACACACCATCACCAACACACCATCACCAACACCATCACCAACTCACCTTCACCAACACACCACCACCAACTCACCAACACACCATCACCAACACACCATCACCAGCACACCATCACCAACACACCATCACCAACACACCATCACCAACACACCATCACCAACACACCATGACCAACACACCATCACCAACACACCATCACCAACACACCATCACCAACACACCATCACCAACTCACCAACACACCATCACACCATCACCAACACACCATCACCAACACACCATCACCAACACACCCTCACCAACACACCATCACCAACTCACCAACACCCCATCACCAACACACCATCACCAACTCACCATCACCAACACACCATCACCAACACACCATCACCAACACACCATCACCAACACACCCTCACCAACACACCATCACCAACACACCATCACCAACTCACCATCACCAACACACCATCACCAACACACCATCACCAACACACCATCACCAACTCACCATCACCAACACACCATCACCAACACACCCTCACCAACACACCATCACCAACACACCATCACCAACACACCATCACCAACACACCATCACCAACTCACCTTCACCAACACACCATCACCAACGCACCATCACCAACACACCATCACCAACACACCATCACCAACACACCATCACCAACACACCATCACCAACACACAAGTTTCTTCAGGTAATGCTCCAGGGGTTGGCTGTGTTCTAATCATAGTTTGTGTACAGTTTCAGACAGACTTTAATATTCATGGAAATCTTTTATTGTCGATCCACATTTTCTTTTGTAAGGTTTGAGTTGTTGGCGATGGTGCTTGCCGGCCGTGTCTTAAGGGGATGCTGGTGAGGGGGGAGGGGGCTGGAGGGGTGGGGGCTAGAGGGGTGAGGGGGGTAGGGGGCTTGAGGGGGGGGAGGTAAGTTTAATTATATTCAAGGTTCAATATTGCCTCATATACTTGAAGGAATTACTCTACATTGAACGTCACTTTTCTGTTCTAAGATTTTACGTCAGTCCGACCTATAATAAATTTAAGACGATGAATTGAAGACACCGTGAAAATTAGACACATTATTTTTCTTCGATTCTGTATGTTAATTTTGGTTAAATTTATTAGTTTTCGTTTTTTTTTAACAGTCCGATTATGTGTTTAGTGATCTCTCTCTCTCTCTCTCTCTCTCTCTCTCTCTCTCTCTCTCTCTCTCTCTCTCTCTCTCTCTCTCATAACCAATATGGCTCCTGGAGTATAATCCGACAATATTGACCAAATCCACATTTGTGAGGTCGGAAAATAGAAAGAGTCGTTTCACCTATAGTATCCGCTGTGTGAAAACTAAGTAGACTGCAGCTCTCGGTCGGGCCCAGAGCTGAGACGTCAAGAGGGGTGGTATCTGTAGGATTGTCAGCACGTGGGTTTGGTCTGGCGTCAATTTGATTAAAGTTGGGAAATCCAGGAAGGAGGCAAGACCAGTTATGTGAAGTTAGCTCACCCAGGAAGTTATTTGGAACAAGCTTAGATGAAGTTAGTAATCTCAGGAAGTCACTTGAGCCAGCTTAGCGAAGTAAACGATCGTAGGAAAGAATTGGGGATAGTTTAGGTGAAGTAAGTGGATTTAGGAAAGAACTTGAATCAGCTTAAGTGGAGTAAGTGGATATAGAAAAGTACTCGAATCAGCTTAAATGAAGTAAGTGGATTTAGGAAAGAACTTGAATCAGCTTAGGTAAAGTAAGTGGATATAGGAAAATACTTGAACAAGCTTAAGTGAAGTAAGTGAACCTCAAAATGATTCGAAACCTTCCCCTGTGAGACACTTGAAGCTTCGGTACAACAGCAACATTAGATAAAGTGTTTGTGGTTGAGTATTAAGTGTGTTTAAGAATGATGATTAAGGAAACATGAGAAATACACAGCAGATATCTTGAACCAACTGCTGAGAGATCCATTCCTAGCTGAGGTAAAAAGATCAATTCCTAGCTGAGGTAAAAAGACCAATTCCTAGCTGAGGTAAAGAGATCCATTCCTAGCTGAGGTAAAAAGATCCATTCCTAGCTGACGGTAGAGATCCATTCCCAGCTATAAAAAGATCCATTCCTAGCTGAGGTAAAAAGATCAATTCCTAGCTGAGGTAAAAAGACCCATTCCTAGCTGAGGTAAAAATCAAAGATGGTGGTCTTGGGAGGCAGGCAGACAGGCAGGCAGACGAGGTCCCAGCAGAGGGTAAGACGCCAGCGCTGGGGGAGGGGGGGGGGGGGGGGGTCTTAGGCAAGCATAATATGTATGCAAATGTAAAATGTCGCTTCTAAGCCTCCCCTGTGAACATACGCTTAAGAGGATCCTTATATCCTGTGGGAGTGAAGCAACTCTGGGGAGGAGAAGGAAGGAAGGAAGGAAGGAAGGAAGACGAATAGTGAAAAGGAAGGAAGGAAGACAGTGAAGGGGAGGAAGGAAGGCAGGAAGGAAGACGAATAGTGAAAAGGAAGGAAGGAAGACAGTGAAGAGGGAGGAAGGAAGGAAGGAAAGAAGATGAATAGTGAAAAGGAAGGAAGACAGTGAAGAGGGAGGAAGGAAGGAAGGAAAGAAGATGAATAGTGAAAAGGAAGGAAGACAGATAATGAAGAAGAAAGAAGGAAAGAAGAAAAAATATCTCAATGAAAAAGTAAAATAAATTATGGTTAAAAAGATAAATTGGAAAAGAAATTGTTTTTAATGATTTTATGGTAAAAAAAATCGTATACTGAAGAACTATACCACAAGGAAGCTATTCCCATATACCTGTTGACCCATTAGGAGAAGGTGAGATTCAGGGCACGTCAGGACACGCCTGGGGCATGACAGGACACGTCAGGACACACCAGGATACGCCAGGACACGCCAGGACACGTCAGGACACACCAGGATACGCCAGGACACGTCAGGACACGCCAGGGGCATGACAGGACACGTCAGGACACACCAGGATACGCCAGGACACGCCAGGACACGTCAGGGCACGTCAGGACACGCCAGGACACGTCAGGACACACCAGGATACGCCAGGACACGTCAGGACACACCAGGGGCATGACAGGACACGTCAGGACACACCAGGATACGCCAGGACACGCCAGGATACGCCAGGACACGTCAGGACACACCAGGGGCATGTCAGGATATGTCAGGACACACCAGGACACGTCAGGACACACCAGGATACGTCAGGACACACCAGGACACGTCAGGACACACCAGGGGTATGACAGGACACGTCAGGACACACCAGAACACGTCAGGACACACCAGGATACGTCAGGACACACCAGGACACGTCAGGACACACCAGGGGCATGTCAGGATACGTCAGGACACACCAGGATACACCAGGACACGTCAGGACACACCAGGATACGTCAGGACACACCAGGACACGTCAGGACACACCAGGGGTATGACAGGACACGTCAGGACACACCAGGATACGCCAGGACACGTCAGGATACACCAGGGGCATGTCAGGATACGTCAGGACACACCAGGATACACCAGGACACGTCAGGACACACCAGGATACGTCAGGACACACCAGGACACGTCAGGACACACCAGGACACGTCAGGACACACCAGAACACGTCAGGACACACCAAGACACACCAGGACACGTCAGGAAGAAAGTCATCAGCAACGACGTAAAAAATTAAGAAACTGGTAAAACTAATTTAGGAAACTTACCTGGCCATCACTCCCACTCCACCGTCACTCCCACTCCATCGTCACTCCCATTCCACCGTCACTCCCACTCCATCGTCACTCCCATTCCACCGTCACTCCCACTCCATCGTCACTCCCACTCCACCGTCACTCCCACTCCACCGTCACTCCCACTCCACCGTCACTCCCACTCCACCGTCACTCCCACTCCACCGTCACTCCCACTCCACCGTCACTCCCACTCCATCGTCACTCCCACTCCATCGTCACTCCCACTCCACCGTCACTCCCACTCCATCGTCACTCCCACTCCATCGTCACTCCCACTCCACCGTCACTCCCACTCCACCGTCACTCCCACTCCATCGTCACTCCCACTCCACCGTCACTCCCACTCCACCGTCACTCCCACTCCACCGTCACTCCCACTCCATCGTCACTCCCACTCCATCGTCACTCCCACTCCACCGTCACTCCCACTCCACCGTCACTCCCACTCCACAATTTATACGATACTTTTAATTGTGTAGAAGAAATTCGATATTTTTGTTTTTCATTTGTAGTCAATGATTATGTTTCTGTTAGGTAATTAATATGCAAATTAGGATGATAGAAGTGTATGATTAACGAATGATAAGAGAGATAGAGATAATTACTGTATTACCATCAACGTAATATAGAAAGGAACGTTTGTGTATTGTTTTAAGTTCGGTTTTAATTTCGGTTTTATCGTAAGTTCGGTTCAATTTTATGTTCGGTTTGATTTTAAGTTCGGTTATATTTTATGTTTGGTTCTATCTTAAGTTCGGTTCTGGCCTCTTCATGTGGGCTGGATATCTAAAGTTGACATTTTCGGCTTTGTGAATCGCATCAAATTGTAAACAGGTTATATATATATATCAGCTAAAATTAATATATACAACAGCAACACAAAGCACAGTAGCAACACAAAGAGCAGTAGCAACACAAGTCACGGAACCAAAACAAACCCTAGAAGATAATGTTACAAGATACTGAAAGAGGAGGTTGATAGATTTAAGTTCACAGCAGCAACAGGTAACGACGGCAAGACTACCTAGGATAATATAAACGGCAAGAACAACAGTAACGCGATTGTCTAAGGCCTGGAGGATAGAGAGAGAGAGAGAGAGAGAGAGGGGGGGGGGGGGTTGGGAAGCTCAGCCAACCTTTCATAATCTAAGTATCGCTGACGTCTACACCATAACCTATCCCGTTTAAAGGTTGGTTAGATATGGGAGTCTGGAATATGGAAAAAATGGCCATCCTTTACCCACGATCCTGGAGAGGGAGGAATGGGAGGGAGTGGAAGAGAGAGGGGGAGAATAAACCAGACCTCTATCTCCCTCTCCCTTTCTATCTCTCCCCTAAATCTCTTAACACCCCCTTCCCCTTCCTCCCCATGCTAGAGAAAGGGGAGAGGCTACTGAGTGCAGACCACCATGTACTTATTACCAAACACTGGGAAAATTAATTGAAGTTTTATTTCTGTTTTTGGAAAAGGATTCAGCATTTCAAATATTTGTGAGAGAGAGAGAGAGAGAGAGAGAGAGAGAGAGAGAGAGAGAGAGAGAGAGAGAGAGAGAGAGAGAGAGAGACCCCTTTACCACACAATAACAAAGTTTTACTACTGTACACCTGCAGTTTATAGACCTTTCACCTGGGCTTCATATTTTTCATGATTCGTGATGTAGTGACGGAGATATGGTTGCATGGTGTACGTTCATGTGTGCGTTACGTATTACTTTGTGTCGTGTGTGTGTATGTGTGAGTGTGTTGCTGTGTGTATATGTGTTACTGTACGTGTGTATGTGTGTGGGGGGGGGGGGGATGTTTTAGTGAGGGTGTTTTTGTGTGTATGTGTAAAGGTAGGTTTCTGGGTGTGGTGTTGTATATTTAAGTCTCTGTGTATGGTAGTGTTTGTCTGTGTGTACGTGTATGAGTGTACATGACTGTGTGTGTGTGTGTGTGTGTGTGTGTGTGTGTGTGTGTGTGTGTGTGTGCGATGGAGCTATGCAAATAAACTGTCCCGGTTGTAACAATACAAGTGAGTTATTACAATCCCCAACAGTACAATGGATCGACACATCCTAGTAATGAACCCGGACTGATACCCTCACACCCCCATACACCCCAACACACCCTAACACACCCCCAATACGCCCCAACACACCCCAAACACACCCCCAACACACCCCAACACACCCCCAACACACCCCCAACACACCCCAACACACCCCAACACACCCCCAACACACCTGTTGTCAAAAGCTCCATTCCATTTTGACAGTTGAAACATTCGTCCTCGGAGTAAAAGAAATATTGACGTAAAAATGGGTCCTCACTCTGCCTGACTCTTGTCCACACACACACACACACACACACACACACACACACACACACACACACACACACACACACACACACATACACACACCGCTACACGTTTGCATTCCGAGGTGTGTGTGTTTTGTTTGGGACGCTGTTAGAGTGTGTTGTAGGCTTGGCTTGGCTTGGCTTTACACAACACACCTGAAACACGTAATGTAGTCAGAAGCCTCTAGTTATTTTGTTACCTGTCCTAACACGCCACTAGCGATGCTTCCTGTGAGACGTACACAACACACCTCGTCGTCATTTGCATATGCAAGTTCATTAAGAACTCAAGGGGTGGAAGGTGGCTGGCAGGTGCTTGTGTCTATCTTGGTGGATGCTGGCAGCGGGAGACCAGTTAAATAATGCTTATTCTGGCCATTAAGAGAATCACACGTCATTAAAGAAGGTAATTAAAGACTAGGGTACGAGCCATGTATAATGAAGAGCAAAACAAATCATTTCAGCACCAAAATTAATGGAGGTAATTGATGAATAATTTAGCTATTTTTAATTCTAATAAATATGAAATACGGATTTTTTTTATAATTTGGAAAGTAGTTTTGAAAAGTAAACACTGGCAATTTTGTTTACAGCTGGAGCCATACACACATACATACATACATACATACATACATACATACAAAGCATTCAACTCATTCTGACAACACCACTTGACAATACCATAAAAAAATAACAAAAACACTGAAATCAAATAATCTTGTTCACAGTTATAAGACCAAATGATAGCGACAGTCACCCATACCCCGTAGCGGCCATACACCTTCACCATTAAACAGGGAAATGTATTTATTCTATTGTTTTAAAAGAATTCTCTGTTAGACTTCATATATCAGTAATGTTTGGCTGTTTTTTTTTAGAATATAAACTGACTGGAATTTTTTTTTTAATTTAGTAGTTATGGATTATAAAATTTGGCCAGAGAGAGAGAGAAATTTTATTTATATTATTTTAATGTTAATATTGTTGATTACTGTGTTGAACCATCGTCGCATACTAACCAGGCTACCGTACACACACACACACACACACACACACACACACACACACACACACACACACACAGGTAATCACGGTTTCATAACACTGCTTTAATGTATTCTTGTTATTATTTATGACTCACGCAAGCCAGCAGTCCAGCTATGTGTGTGTGTGTGTGTGTGTGTGTGTGTGTGTGTGTGTGTGTGTGTGTGTGTGTGTGTCCGGTATATATTATTGGCAGTCAACTTTGCTGTTCTATTGTTCCCACACCTCTAACACCGCCCTTTGTTCCTCCTGACAGTCTCGGCGACACAGGGACGCGACGCCCTACATTGATGATGACTCTCACCAGCTGTGGTCGTCAGAGGCAGTGGACCTCCTGGAGGGTGAGCAGGTGGACTCTCATCTCCTGGAGCACCATGGTAAGTGGCTTCACCTTCTGTTTACCTGATGTGTGCTGCAGGTAATTCAAGGGGCTCGACTTTAATAGAATTCCAGATGGTGGTATACATAATGAGTTAGTTGTGTATACATAGGGAGTGAGTTGCGTATACATAATGAGTTAGTTGTGTATACATAGATAGTGAGTTGTGGTAAGGTGAAGGTCGGTGAATGGAAGGAAGAGGATTGGATGACTAAGAAAATGGATGAATATAGTAAAGAACACATTATAAGGATGGGGGGGGGGGGCATCCATACACACACACACACATCCACACACACACACACACACACACACACACACACACACACACACACACACACACACACACACACACACACACACTATTGAGGTCAGATGTTCCGCAATCAGAAAGAGTGAAAAATTAATTGGCTGTACATTATAAATATTATGACTCAAAGGCTTGGGATAAGTACAGCTGAGGGTGTGTGTGTGTGTGTGTGTGTGTGTGTGTGTGTGTGTGTGTGTGTGTGTGTGTGTGTGTGTGTGTGTGTGTGTGTGTAAAAGCTAACAAAACACAGCTAAAAATAATAAACACTTCCGTTGTTTTGTCTTCCTGGCAGATCCATGTCAAGCTCATTTCTGTGACCGAGGCCGCGTGTGTCGTCTGGATCACATGAGCGAGCCACAGTGTGAGTGCCAACCCTTCTGCTCCAGGCACCGTAAGCTGGTCTGTGGCACCGATGGTCGCCTCTACCTCAACCACTGTGAGTTACATCGCGCCGCATGCGTCACAGGAGCCAAAATCCACATAGACAGAAGCCGGAAATGTTTCAGAAAAGGTAAGTTATTGAGTTTACGTTTCAGAAATGGTGACCTTTAAAACACCTGTGACTGTCTGCTTGAGGTCATGTCTCAGAAGATGTCAACAAATCCTTAAGGGAGAAATAACTTAATACCTAAACCTTCTTAATAAACAATAATATCTCCTATCAGACACACAAACATACAGACACATAATTTACCTAAACAAAAAAAAAAAAAATCATGTTTCCCAGTTCATCTTCGTCAGGAAATGAAGAGAGCTTTGAGTTATTCCTCCACTGGGTGACTTTTGGGGGGGAGTTTATTAACGAATGGCGGTGTTGACGGCAGGAAGCAGGTCCTCGGGGGTATATCTGTCGATGTAGTGGCAAAAAGAGTGAATGTTAATGGTGCTTGCGTCTGAAAATTAAAGGTGTGTTGCCAGGCCGACCACGATGTCTTGCATATGTGAGAGGTGAACGAGAGAGAGAGAGAGAGAGAGAGAGAGAGAGAGAGAGAGAAGACCAAAATAACAAAATATACTGAAAATAACTCTCGAAATGGGTTGAAGAATTATCTCCGGATTACAAAACAGAAATGACAGAAAAATAAAATCCGTTCCAGGTAAACGAAGAGCGAAGGTTAGTTACATATAAAAGAGTATTGCTCACCTCCAACCTGTATTAGTGTTAAAGAAATGATTAAATACCTCTACTATTACCCACCAGGAATTATTAATCTAACCATTCCTAAGATTCCCACCTGAGGCTCTTGACAAAGGTGGGAATATTCTTTTATAAGTAGTAATATTAAGGACTATGTAAATATTTAATTTTTATGCGATATATTTAATTATTTACTAAAGCAGAGTGATATTTACATCTTTCCTCTTTTGTTTACATAAAAAATCATCAACACATACGTCCATCACAACAGAGTGTTATGAGGTATATGGACCTTTTACCTTTAAGGAACGCCAGCTTAGATTCAAGGGTGTGTTCAGAGTGTGAGGTACTTATTTACCGACCCAAACACACTTGGGTGCTACTGACTGTTCAGAGTGTGAGGTACTTATTTACCGACCCAAACACACTTGGGTGCTACTGACTGTTCAGAGTGTGAGGTACTTATTTACCGACCCAAACACACATGGGTGCTACTAACTGTTCAGAGTATGAGGTACTTATTTACCGACCCAAACACACATGGGTGCTACTGACTTGTCTGCTGAGGCTTGGTACTGTACCTACCTGAGAGAGAGTTGGTCAGTTCTGTTGTGAAAGTTGAGTTTTTATGCCGGGTGAGTCGTGATGTATGTATGTATGTATGTATGTATGTATGTATGGTCGCTAATATATATTAATGCCGGTTTACACGAAAGAAGTCACACTAGTACTTTTGGAGTCAAGCTTCCTATTTTCTATTTGTTTTTCACGAGTCGTCACATTTCCCAGAGCGTATCACACTCAGAAGACACTGATCATTTTTCCCTGATTGGTTAGTGCTGATTTCCCTGATCAAGTCATTATCTATATTCGCTAATGAGGATAGTTATATAAAGTAAACTATCGTCTATTGAGTCGCGTGAAATAATAATACTAAATTTTAAAAGTATTCTAAGGGAATTTTTTTGTATTGATAATATTCTTAATTACATCTGATATGTTTCTACTGTAATGACCATCAGAATAATTCCAATGCTTTAAAGACGCCAATTACTTCATTCTTGTAGTTTATTAAAGACCTTTGAGGTTTTATTATTAATATTGAATTTATTGAACTCTTTTATTACATTGATTTTCAGTTTCAAGACGAATTTTTCTTTCGACTAAAAAAACAAGCTATCACATATATGTTTATTTAATTATTCGGTTCTCCATTTTGAATTGTGGTCCTTCATTGTAAATTGGACCATTAAGTGTGGCCCACATCACACATTAGACCATTAAATGTGGCCCACGTCACACATTAGACCATTAAATGTGGCCATCATCACACATTAAACCATTAAGGCCCACATCACACATTAGACCATTAAGTGTGGCCCACATCACACATTAAGACCATTAAATGTGGCCCACATCACACATTAGACCATTAAATGTGGCCCACATCATACATTAGACCATTAAATGTGGCCCACATCACACATTAGACCATTAAGTGTGGCCATCATCACACATTAAACCATTAAGCGTGGCCATCATCACACATTAGACCATTAAGGCCCACATCACACATTAGACCATTAAGTGTGGCCCACATCACACATTAAGACCATTTAAGTGGCCCCGGGACCATGGACCCCCGGGTTCCAAGCTAAAGCTTATTTACAGTCCCCTTCAATACCTCGTTTACAGAGAGCCGTCAGGTTTAGTGCAGTGTGGCAGCGCTGTGTTTGTTTACATTCGACAATAGAAAACTCACAATAGAAAACAATATGGAATCAAATTAAAACATTAAAACAAATATCTCAATGTACTGATTTGTGGAATGTTTATATGATGACCCCCTGTAAATGCACTAGTGAAGGGGACTGTGACGACCCCATGTAAATGCACTAGTGAAGGGGACTGTGACGACCCCCTGTAAACGCACTAGTGAAGGGGACTGTGACGACCCCCTGTAAACGCACTAGTGAAGGGGACTGTGACGACCCCCTGTAAACGCACTAGTGAAGGGGACTGTGACGACCCCCTGTAAACGCACTAGTGAAGGGGACTGTGACGACCCCCTGTTAACGCACTAGTGAAGGGGACTGTGACGACCCCCTGTAAACGCACTAGTGAGGGAAACTGTGACGACCCCCTGTAAACGCACTAGTGAAGGGGACTGTGACGACCCCCTGTAAACGCACTAGTGAAGGGGACTGTGACGACCCCCTGTAAACGCACACGTGAAGGGGACTGTGACGACCCCCTGTAAACGCACAAGTGAAGGGGACTGTGACGACCCCCTGTAAAGGCACAAGTGAAGGGGACTGTGACGACCCCCTGTAAACTCACTAGTGAGGGGGACTGTACATAAAATACAGATACGAGTTAGTTATCTTTTACTTATATAAACTATCTGAATATTGCCGCAGATCTGAGGTAGAAGATAACTGGTAATAGGTTGAGAAATTTCAAGCTATTTTTGTCACAGCCTGAAGGAAGAAAATCAAATTAGTCTTTCAAAGGATAAACTGTTTTAGTTCAACAGTTTCAACAACAATGTTAGAAATGATCAGGTAAATCATTTATATGAATAAGAGGAAATCATAAACTCCCGGAGATTATATATTAGGAAATTCTCAAACATAACAATAAATATTTAAGATTTGCTTCAACCAAAACACAATTCTCGTTCTCGTGGTTGTTGGAGCATTTTAATTACATTTATCTAAGTAACTACTCACCACTATTTTAAAATGTTGACCCAGATCCTGAACCAACATGCTCAGGGTAACCTTTACACGATTAATGATACGGCTTCAATGTTTTATACTTCGAATAATTAGATTTAATTAATGACTTGACATAATTAAATACATATAGAGTATTTAAAACGTCAATTACGTTGTGGCCGTCAGTTTAACTTAACACAAAATGCCATGTGTCGCTCTGAAAATACCTGACCTATTACAGACCCTGAATCAGGATCTGTGTTTGAAATGTTGAAATTCTGATAAATAATTGTCCTGATTACTAGAATGACATTTAATTATCAGAATTTCATCTTTTTGGCTACTGGTACTTAATCTGAGCCTCGAGGTTGATTGATTGTAGCAGCCTGTGGCCATCTGACGCTGAGCTGAGTCGAGGATGACCTATACGGAGATTTAAAAAAATAAATTCACACAAAAAAGTAAAATTTTGTTAGAAGTCTCAATATGGTTACTCAACATGTTAATTAAAAGGTCCTACCTCCCCCTCCCCCTCGCCCCTTCCCCTTTCCTCTATCCCCCTCCCACCTTTCCCTTCCCCCTCCCACCTTTCCCTTTCCCCTCCCACTCCATCACGTCGCCTCTTAATGGTAATCTTCCACAAAACTCGGAGACTCAAATTTATTCTTCCTCATCCCGGTAATAAGATCTCAACCCGAGACTTTACTGGTGGCATCAGCCTAACTCATGAGCCGGGTGACGTAGGTTATGACTTGGGACACCTTCGGTCTAGTCCTCCTCGGTCTACTCCTCGGTCTCCTCCTTAGTCTCCTCCTCGGTCTGCTGGTGGGGGGGGGGGGGTGATCAGAACAAAGTCGGTCCCTCGTCTCGTCACAACCTCATTACACTGTCGTAAAAGTGCCAGGATCAACTAGACCTGATCAAATATTATGCTCACTTAAACGGGGCCAGAAACCTGCTAGATCCCCAAAACTTCGTAATGTTAAGAGATTTATTTATTTTTAATCCGTCTTAAGATGTCATAAAACAATGCATTTATTTTATTTATTTATTTTATTTATTTATTTATATATTTATTTATTTCATTATTTATTTAGTAATTTACACCTGAATTTTGGAGCAATATCGATGATTTGTTTGTTTTTTGTTGTGTTTGAGATTAATTAGAGAGATAAGGTGTAGGTTAGAGAGATAGAGATAAGGGAGGGTTCACATGTAGGTACCTGTGTGAGTGTGGCTGTTGTTGTGGCCTATCTCTCATGACTCTTTATCTGAAGACCAATCCTGCCTCCAGCATATCTTGAGTGAGTGAGTTAACGAGTGAGTGAGTGAGTGAGTGAGTGAGTATATTAAAAACCACCCACGCCTCCACGCTCACTCCCACATCTTCGCCAGCAGGTCTTATGCCTATCACCTGGGACAACTCTCCCACGCCCGCCACGCCCGCGCCAGCCCTCGAGGATGACGATGATCCCGCCCTTACCCAACTGAACACCCTCATCCGTGACGACCTAACACAGGTGCAGGAGAGAGAACTTTTTATCTTTTATTTTGTTCAGGAAGATTTAAGATAATTATAACACAATAACTAGATTTTAAACAGTGATAATTATGAAGACTCCACTAGAGAATTTTAGAATAATAGTAGTAGTAGTAGTAGTAGTAGTAGTAGTAGTAGTAGTAGTAATAAAATTGACAAATGCTCTGAAATACTCACAATAAATAATTAACACCTTATTAATAAAATTCTAACTTGAAAACGTCACCTCAAGTGTTCTTATCACATCACATAAGCTAACACTTGAACACAACACTAAAAACTAACACTTGAACACAACACTAAAGACTAACACTTGAACACAACACTAAAGACTAACACTTGAACACAACACTAAAGGCTAACACTTGAACACAACACTAAAGACTAACACTTGAACACAACACTAAAGGCTAACACTTGAACACAACACTAAAGACTAACACTTGAACACAACACTAAAGGCTAACACTTGAACACAACACTAAAGGCTAACACTTGATTATTAAACAGGGAGGAGGAGCTGTGTTAACGACTCGACCTCCAATGGAAGAGGAGATGGAAGAGGAGGAGGCCACGAAGATGGAGATGGAACAGGAGGCCAACCAGGAACAGGATAACAAGGTCGTCTCAGGTAGTCCTTGTACCATGCAGCAGTACGAGTTACTTAAGGTGAGGCTCTTACAGGTGAAGAAGAATTCTAGTGTTCGTCCAGTCTTCTGACGAGTTGTAAAGGATCATTAGTCCTCAGATTAGCACACAAAATATAACCTGACCTGACCTGACCTGATCCGACCTGACCTCACCTCACTTCACCTCACCTAACTTAACCTAACCTAATCTACATCTACCTTAACCTAATCAAACATAACCTTATCTATCTCCAATTACTTGTCAACCAACCAACATAAGTCATTAGTAATACTCATTAAGAAACTTCTAATAACTTCTTGGCAATTATGGATCATCGCGTAGCTCCCACTAACTATCAGTGCCAATTAATAAAAATTTCCTTCCACAAATTAAACACATTTTCATAGATAATTTGTAATACTTATTAACGGATTATTATCAATTATTAGTAGTTATCAATGCATAAAATATTAACATATGCCACCATTAAATATCTTGTAAATTATCGGTATAAAATAGATCATTAATCCCTCACTAATGACAGCATAAACTTGGGTCCAAATCTAATAAATTATCACATATCACAAATCATCGGTATAAATTATTACCTAAGTTGAGTAATTTGTCAAGAAAATTATCTTCCTCGCGTTATTGAAATGTTCTCTCTTTAGTTGCCATTGTCGCCATTGTCACCATTGTCACCATTATCACCATTGTCATGTTTACAAAGTTTATAGATTAATTATTAACCAAGACGAATTTGTTTTTGTTTGTGTTTAGTATTTATAGCACTAGAAAACCACACACACACACACACACACACACACACACACACACACACACACACACACACACACACACACACACACACATGTACGTCAGTCAGCCAGTCAGTCAGTCAGTCAGTATCAAAGAACTGACAAACTACAGTCCCTGGTCCTGTTCCCCCATCCACCAGGAGACGTCTTCACCGCCTCCCTCAGGTTTCATCAGCCACCGTTGAAGAGGAGAGTGTAATTTGACTAATCTCTGCATCATTGGGTTACTTAATAGTCACTACTGAAGCGAGGGGACACGTCGAGAACCCAGGGCTGGAGGGAGGGAGGCAAGACTCAGGGGAAATCACAGGAGGAACATTGCAGTCATTCCCATTGATTGATTGCAGCTTCCTTGGTCGTTATTGCAGGCGTGTGTTGAGGGTGGGGGGAGGGATAATATACACCTGTTGCTTTTGACTGGAGAAGTTGTAGAGGTGGCCGAGTGGATACAATACTCCTAGTCTACCCAGCTGTAAGTGTGTACCTAAATTTACAGTTGGGGATGTGAGGGTGGTTGAGTACAGTACCGGTCATGTTGCCTCCTTGTGTACTGAAGGTTTAGTATACAGTGTTGAGACATTTGCCTCTGTCTACCCAGCAGTAATTACGAACCTGGATGTTAGTCAATTTGCGGATCGTATTCCGGGGTAATGGTTTGCCAGTGCAGTTGGCGAGTTGTCCGGTCTTCTCGGACTATTCCTTGACACTGGGTCATGCAACTTAGGGTGTGGTTGTTGTTTTGGCGACTGCTTCTACACCTTAAACAAATTCACGCCAAGTTGGCCCTTGGGAGATGCTCTCTCTCTCTCTCTCTCTCTCTCTCTCTCTCTCTCTCTCTCTCTCTCTCTCTCTCTCTCTCTCTCTCTCTCTCTCTCTCCATAAGATACAACTTCCGTGTAGGATGTGATGGTTTGTTAGTCCTTCACGCTACACGCTGAAGGATACACTAGGATGCTTGGCTGCTCCTTTGTGTTACACTCGCTGATATACAACTGCCGTAAGGAAGGAAGGAAGGAAGGATTCGCATTAACAACAAACTAACATTAATAGACTGAAACTTTTATCCCAAGAATATAGTAATGTTGAGACCTAACCTAACCTGACCTGACCTGACCTGACCTAACCTAACCTAACCTAACCTGACCTGACCTGTAAAACAAATATAAGGATTTTACCCTCTCCTCCTCCCCCCTACCATCCCCTCTTCCCCCCCTAATCACCCCCTCCTGTACCCTACCACCCTCTCCTTCCCTACCATCCCCTCCTCCCCTCCTACCATCCCCTCCCCCTCTAATCACCCCCTCCTGTACCCTACCATCCCCTCCTCTCTACAACCCCCTCCTCCCCACCATCCCCTCCTCACCCCTCTCCACCATCCCCTCCTCACCCCTCTCCACCTTCAGTTTACAACACTCACACATAGCCACTCTCGCACAGTAGCCAGCACCTCTCACACCCTCTACACTACCATGGTGGAGAGAAGAAGAATGGTAGTGTGTCTGGCTGCACCATTACCATAGAACAGATGCCTGGTTCAACACGAGAGAACGGGCGGATGGGAAGCTTTTATCCTAGTGAGAATATTTCCTCCTCTGACATAATATTCTTTTAATATTTCTAACTATTTAAAGAAGATTTTTGGTTCTGTGTTAAAAAAAAAAAATCAAAATCATTTACGTCAAGAATGAGCAAGAAATAAAATGTCGTGTGTATGTTGGTGGTCAATTTGTCTGAGTGGATGTACGTGTTATATTTTTTTTTTAGAGTTTGTCTACATGGGAATTGGTTTAGATCATGTGGGTAACACCTCGGGGTTTAGGGTTTATCGTGGTGTGTGGGACGGGTTTATGTGTGTTTGTGAGTGAGCTCTTGGCCTCTCCCTATAGTTGTAAACAAGGGCTTTGTGTGCGTGTGTGAGTGAGTGAGTGAGTGAGTGAGTGAGTGAGTCCCTTCCTTTCTTCCTTCCTTTGTCATCGACTGGGTAAGGAAGGAAGAATCACAAGGGATAAAAGAAGGAGAGAAAAATGGAAAGAGATGAAGGGAAGGAGAGAGATAGCAGAGAGAGAGAGAGATGGAGACAAAGAGATATAAAGAGAATTAAAAAGGTTAATGAATAAGAGAGAGATAAGAGAGAGAGAGAAAGAGATGGAGGGGGGAGGGGGTATCTCACCTCATCGACGCTCTCAGGGCATCCTCTCCCCCTCCTCCTTCCCCTACCCCCTCCCCTACCCCCTCCCCTACCCCCTCCCCAACCGAGATTAAGTGAGAAACTGCGTGAGAGGAAAAATAAATTCACTTAAGAGGTTAAGAATAAAGAGAGACTCCTTCCCTCCCACCTCCTTCCCCTTCCCTCCTCCCCTTCCATCCCTCCCCCTTCCCTTCCCCCCTCCCACTCACCTTTTTCCCTCTCCCTCCTCCTCCCTTCCACCTTAATAAAATGAAGAATAACGATATGGGAAGAGGAGACATAAATACGCATAAAATGACACAAGAATTTAAACTTCTGATAAAAGGTTAGGAAAAAAAATCCCATTATATCGAATACCCATAAAAAAAAAGTATCCAAAAAAAGACCTAAACTTCAAAAAAAAAAAAAATAAATCACCACCATCGCATTACCCCAAAAGACTTTATCCAGCACAGTTTCGATTTACGATGGAAAAGAGTATTTCTTACCATCGTCATTCGGGGTTAATTAAATGTTTCCTGTTCCTTGATGGTGTCGTAAAGAATCCTCATATACAGTAAACTTGAAGGGACTCTATACAGGTGTGTGTGTGTGTGTGTGTGTGTGTGTGTGTGTGTGTGTGTGTGTGTGTGTGTGTGTGTGTGTGTGTGTGTGTGTAAGGACAGACTTAGTGATGGTAAGTGAGGATGTAAATATTGGATTCACCTTCAGTTTCTGCCTTTAAATTTGATAAACGTCTTGAGAAGCAAATACCGATTTCCTTTTTTTTTTCCTGTGTTTTTTTTTTTTTTTTTGGTGTATTGTGGTATTTAGTTTTTCTGGCCATAGATATACAACTGGGCCATAGTTTTATACTTTGGGCCATGGTTTTACTTTCTTGGGGCCATAGTTTTATCACTGGGGCCATAGTTTTATTCTCCTGGGGCCATAGTTGTATCCTCCCCGGGCCATCGTTTTATCCTCCTAGGGCCATAGTTTTATTCTCCTGGGGCCATAGTTTTATTCTGGGGCCATAGTGTCATAATTTCGTGTCAATGGTATCAGGACTCTGTCAATAGTGTCGAATTTCCCAAGTAATAACACGTAATTCACCTGTTCAAAGTGTTCCTCACATTACCTGTGCACCTGGAGGCTACAGTCATGATCTCATTATTGAAGGTGTGTTAATTATTGGCCTGGCATGAAGGTGTTTACTGATACATTGTTATTGTGTGTTTGTGTGAGGGAGAGAGGGGGGATAGAAGAAGCAGAGGGAGACAGAAGAAACAGTAGAGAAATGAGAATGACGAGAAGTATAAGAGAACAAATCATAAACAGAATGACTAATACAAAAATACGAAACAATAACAACAAACAAAACAATAACAACTGACCCTAAAAACAAACTAATAACAAAAAACAAAAATGGCACAGTAATACAACAGGTAAACTTGGAGCTTAATGAACAAAAAATTGAACAGGATGAACTCAGGTGAGGTTGAGAATAAATAGAGGAAGAAAGATTGGAAATTAGTTTAATGGAAATGCCTCGTCGGAGTGAAGCTGAGTCAGAAATAGATGGCAGGCGTATTTTGAAGACTTACTGAATATCCCAGATGACAGCGCGCCGAGGAATAGTCGATTTAGGGCGTGATGGAAGAATGCTGGGTGTGAGAGAGAGAGAGAGAGAGGGGGGGGGGTATAAAGAGAGAAGGAAGGAAGAAAGAGAGAACGAAAGAGAGAGAGAAAGGATGATAGGAAAGCGAAAGAAAGAGAGAGAGAGAGAGAGAGAGAGAGAGAGAGAGAGAGAGAGAGAGAGAGGAAGATAGAGAGAAAAGAAAGAGAGAGAGAGAGAGAGTGCCTAGCATGCTACTGAAAGCAGATGAGATTAGGAGGCGTGTTGTCTGTCTGTCTGGATCACATATTACCATAGCGCCTTTCTCTTACCCCTCACACAAAATATATTAGTACTACCTTCAGAATATACCCAATATACCATGCTCAGAGTATACCCAATATAAAGACTATCCTCAATATACAGCATAACACCTAACACTATTACCCTTCCAGTATACACAAAATATATCACATATTCAGAAAAGTTCCAATATTGAGTCAACAAGATGAGGAAAGGAGAGGGGAAGGGGAGGTCAGAACGTATTATTTACATGAATCAGGAGAGCCACTAAAAGCATTGAAATAATTGCATCAAAAGAACATTAATTGCTTTCAGAAGTGGTAGGGGGGGGAGTGATTGATTAATATAGAGGGTAACGTCAAGGTAAGGGATAAGGGAGAAATGTTTGTTTACAGGGATGAGTGAGTGGGTGTAAGGGGGGAATTACAGTCTTTCTTGTATTCGTGTAATGGACAGGTGAGATGTGGGTTTATACCTGTGTGTAATATACCTGTACATGATGTTGATGATGATGATATTACAGGTGAAAGGAAAGTCAGGAGAGGTTGGTGTGTGTGTGTGTGTGTGTGTGTGTGTGTGTGTGTGTGTGTGTGTGTGTGGAACTATATTGTAATTCTCTCGGGTATAAACAAATAGGAAGACAGAATGTATGTTTGTTGGGAATTATTATTATTATTATTATTATTATTATTATTATTATTATTATTATTATTATTATTATAGAACGTAACTAAGCTGTATTTGAGAATGATTAAATAATTCATCTACTTCCGAAGCATAAGAGGATAACATTAATTTAACTCCTATGTAATGCAAGAGAAGACCCGAATGAGGAATAAGAGGTGGCAAATGAATAATGTAGAGACGGAGGGGAAGAAGGAGGTGGGGGAGGAAGTAGAAGAAGGGGTGGATGATGAGGGGGAGGAGAAGGAAGAAAGAAGGGGTGGAGGAGCTAATTTTGCAGTCAAGTTTGCATGACACTAAGGTGAAAACTATTAACAGGGTAACGAGACCTGATGAATGGGGGAGAGAAAAGGTTATAAGAACAATGGAGATGAGAGATTTGTAAAGTGGTGAAGAGGAGGTGAGTGGGAGAGAAAGATGGGGATGAGAGGGGAGAGAAAGATGGGGTGAGAGGGGAGAGAAAGATGGGGATGAGAGGGGAGAGAAAGATGGGGATGAGAGGGGAGAGAAAGATAGAGCCAGAAGGGAATGATAGACAGAGGGAAGACGAGAGATAGATAAAGTGGAGAAGAAAGAAAGAAAGAAAGAGGGGAAGGAGAAAGATGGGTAAAAGGAATAAAATTGATGGAATTAAATCTCTCTCTCTCTCTCTCTCTCTCTCTCTCTCTCTCTCTCTCTCTCTCTCTCTCTCTCTCTCTCTCTCTCTCTCTCTCTCTCTCTCTCTCTCTGACGGTGTTCTCTTTGTCAACAGATAATACAAATTGTGTTTTTTTTACATCTTCGTAACTAAGTCAAAATCTTGTCTCTGTGTTGTGCACGAGGACAAAGAAACGGTGGGAGGGGGGGGGGCGAAGAGGCAGGGGAGGGAGAGGAAGGGGGGGTGGGAAGGAAGTGGAGAGGCAGGGGAGGGAGAGGAAGGGGGGTGGGAAGGAAGTGGAAAGGCAGGGGAGGGAGAGGAAGGGGGGTGGGCGAAGAGGCAGGGGGGGAGAGGAAGGGGGGTGGGAAGGAAGTGGAGAGGCAGGGGAGGGAGAGGAAGGGGGGTGGGAAGGAAGTGGAAAGGCAAGGGAGGTTCAAGGTGCTACTCGTCATCTGATTGGTTAGTCTCCAGCAGGTGTAACTCATTAAGGAGTCAAGGTGTCTTACTGCTACATACGCTTAAGGTAAGGCAGTGATAACTTTTATTTAATCAGACATATTCCAGTGTCTTTCTCGCTTTAATTTCAGGCATACCTATCTTTAATATCGCTCATAACCCATTATATTTTCAGCCATAAAGCATCTCCATGGCACACACACACACACACACACACACACACACACACACACACACACACACACACACACACACACACACACACACACACACACAGGATAATCTCTGTGTTCTTATATTCATTCTTTTCTATGTACAGTGAAACCTCGATTTAACGGACTACTTAGAGATGAAAGTCCATTATATCGAGGGTTTGTTAGATGTAAAATCCCCATCTAACGGATTATATGAAGAAAGAAGTTCGTTATATGGAGGTTTTACTGTATTATTACTACCATATAGTGTATATTTCCCATCTATCACGTATTATCAACACTATATTTCCCATCTATCACGTATTATCAACACTGTATTTCCCATCTATCACGTATTATCAACACTATATTTCCCATCTATCACGTATTATCAACACTATATTTCCCATCTATCACGTATTATCAACACTATATTTCCCATCTATCACGTATTATCAACACTGTATTTCCCATCTATCACGTATTATCAACACTATATTTCCCATCTATCACGTATCATCAACACTGTATTTCCCATCTATCACGTATCATCAACACTGTATTTCCCATCTATCACGTATTTTCAACACACCAAACATTTCTTCTCTATGTTATGTTTCCTCTATATACTTATCGTTGTCTTCACCTTCAGGATAACCTGGTGGTGTATCATCACGCCCGGCTTATGGCAGAGAAAGGTCGAGGCTCTGAGAGGGAGTACTTAGTGGGTCTTATGTTCTCAAAGTTCGACACTAACAATAATGGCGTACTGGACAAGCTGGAGCTGGAACAGGTGAGATATGCTCTCTCTCTCTCTCTCTCTCTCTCTCTCTCTCTCTCTCTCTCTCTCTCTCTCTCTCAGTTAAAATAATTCATTGTCTTTGGATTTACCACGATTTTTCATTTCTCAGGTTAGGTTAGGCTAGTGGTAGAGTGTGAGGGCTAAGTAGCAGAGTGGTTGTGCTAGTGGATGGGCGTGAGGTTACTGCTAGGGGCCACCAGTAATCCCACTCTGGTTAATCATCTCATTCCACTCGTTCCATTAACCTTCATTCCACTCGTTCCATTAACCTTCATTCCACTCGTTCCATTAACCTTCATTCCACTCGTTCCATTAACCTTCATTCCACTCGTTCCATTAACCTTCATTCCACTCGTTCCATTAACCTTCATTCCACTCGTTCCATTAACCTTCATTCCACTCGTTCCATTAACTTTGATTAATGAAACTTTGGAGACCCTTCTCTTTGCCACTGAACTCAAGAATCTTTTAATTAGTTTCCTTGCTTTCTGGCCTTCTTGGTCTGTCACTCTCACAGGTAGATCGTACCCAGGTGGAAGAAAACACCACTGTACTAATGTTTGTGGGTGGGTGCTCGGAATTATCTTATTTATTAACGTATTATGTGAGGTGCATCGGGCGAGTGGATATCATGTTTTGTTTTTTTAATCCTAATGTTCTATGGTTTGATGCCACAGGGCCCCAAGTCTATCCAGTTGTGAATGGCTACCTAATATTATTGTTGGGGGAAGTTAAGATGATCAACTGTAGTGCTGACGGCATAGTATACAGTGTACTGTATCCAAACTGCCCTAAATTTTGTTTATAGTTGAAATTCCATTTAACTCTGAAGTGGTGAGATGCATGATTTTCTAAAAGTTGTCTTCTGATGTGTGTGAACCTGACGTCACCCGAGTTTGGAAAAGAGTGAGTGTGTTTTTACAGGTGTAGTGAGTGTGTTGTTACAGGTGTAGTGAGTGAGTTGTTACAGGTGTAGTGAGTGAGTTGTTACAGGTGTAGTGAGTGTGTTGTTACAGGTGTAGTGAGTGTGTTGTTACAGGCGTAGTGAGTGAGTTTGTCATTGCAGGTGTCGCAGCTGGAGGAGGTCAGCCGCCTGGCGGAGGACTGCACCCTAGTCGACTTGCTGCGCTACGACGACGCCAACACCGACGGTCACCTCAACCTTAATGAGTTCTATACCGCCTTCAGTAAGTTGTACAGTAAGTTATCACGCCTCCCGCTTCCCGTTACCACCCACCACCGACTCCCTCACCTCTAATGACCAGCAAGCATGATGTCAGCTCACCTACTGCCGCTCGCAATGGTTAGTGGGACGCTAACGATGGTTAGCAAGAGGCTAACGATAGTTGGCGGGACACTAACGATGGTTAGTGGAACAGTTAAAGATAGGGAGCGGGATGCTGATGCCTCAGGACTGTTGATGGTGTCTCGGGGAATGTTGAAGCTTATCGTGAAAATAATAATAATAATCTGAGACGAATTATGGCCAAAGTCAGTCATTGTTTACAGCTTGTGATGCCCTGTCTTCAAACATCTCCCCGAGCCTTGTTACCTGAATAAAATAAATAAAACTTTTCTCCATCTAAACCTTACCTCACATCAAGGTACTTGTGCCGGAGTCTTATACTTGCCTGCACCTTCAGTAGGAAACAAAAGCGCTTTATGAAGCCGCAGTGGCTGTTGTGTCCAGTAGTGGCACGGGTCCTGAGGCGGGGCGTCCCAGCACTTGTCTTGGTTGCTGGATTATTGCATTGTTTCATTATGATATAAATTGAAGTCTTTCTTCATTAAATTCTTGTTTCAATAAAGAGTATTTTTATGAGCGAAGATAGATACATTAAGATGAGCTGTAGGAGTAAAACTAAATACTGATAAACCTAATTTACTGGGTTAGTAGTGTTAGAGGACTAGGTGTGCGTGGGCGCGCGCGAGCATGTGTTGTGTCGACCCTGCCCCGCATGTTATCCTCCCCCTCCCATCCTCCTCCCGCGACCCCTGCCTACCCTAGCATGCTTGGTCTTCTGCTGGTGCTCATTGTTAACTCTTCTGGATCATGGCGGAGGTGTTCTTGCATATAATCAGACTCTTAGTTTAAAATCACTAAGAAATTATGTTGGCTTCCCTTTACTGTATGTTTGGATTATAAAAAGCTGACAAAATAAAAACTTGTCAACGTTAGAGTCCTTTGTAAGAACACTCAGCCATGTGATGGTCAAAGGTGACATGAAGTTCTTTATAGATGCCAGTGACAGTCTCAGAAAAGTGTAAACTGAATCTACCAATATACTCACCAGTTACAGAACTAGTTAAAATAGTCTTACAAAACCTTATCATAAACAACGAGTTTTTTAATTTAATGCAGAATATGACCAGTTTATAGAGACACCATGTCACCTAAGACCTTTACATTATTTAATAAGTTTTGGGGATTGTGTACTTATTTCTACCGAGTCTCCTTCACACGTGCTCCGAGACAAAGGTAAACAGAAGGTAAACAATTTTTTACTTTTAAATTTTTCCATATATAGTGATTGTTTTTTTTTTACACGTATTTTCATGACTTAATCATTTTTTCTCTCTTTTCTTGTGTCCGACTAAATATTTTATAAGGACACTCTTGGTTACATATGCTTTCATTTCAGTACAAAAGACATTATCCTCATTTGCATATTTTCAAGTTTACGAGTTTTTAATAATATTTCCCATACATCTATATCCATTGTCACGGTCCAGCACGACCTTTTATCATTAATACACACCCTAAATCATTTTACAAATCTAAATGTTTTTTTTTGCATTATAATTTTCTCTGAACCTTTGCACTACTTTTACCTTCGTTGTGGTGCAGTTTAGCAGATCAATTGCGATTAGAAACAACAGACTGGGGGAACGAACTTACTTTTATCCTCTTCACCACTGATCGGCTCGTTAGCCACTTGGTCGGTCGGTCATGTCTGTTACACACTGTTGGCAATTACTGGGCTCCATAATGTATCTGTACCGACACCAGTGTTGGTCAAGTCTGGTCTTGAATAATCTCACACTTGGTGCCGTTACAATGCCCTCACAATTTTCTGAATTTGCGGCTTCTTCAACCTCGAACTGTGACCCTTAGTGGGGCGGGCATCTACCAGCTCCAGGTATGAACTTGTGGCTGTGTTGCCCCCGGGATGATGATGGCCAGTGTGTACTACAGTTCTGTGGATAAGAGAAAAAATGGGATAGAGAGTTGCTACAGAGGTCTTAACTGTCAGTACAGAAACAGGTGTGAGAGTCAAGAGAAACAGAAGACAATGTTATCAGAAACACTATGAATCAACCTGGGGATCTCTTTATGTTCACGAGAATATGTTACCTGTATATGTACGATAGTATATTGTGGTACAGTATCTTCACTTACTGCCAGAGTTGCATACTGCAGGTGGGGATTTTTGAGACACACACACACACACTTGGAAACGTTAACCAAAGCCCATTACAGAATAAATTCCCCGGGCAACTCACATTTCTAAATTACTATCCAGACTTTTACAATGAGTTCCAATTATTCCTGACCCGCTGCTAGATCAAGTTGCTTATAAATACAGTGCAGTAAATCGTCATGAATACGAGAGCCTTTCATTACAGGCCCACAGGAATGTAAGGTACTTGCCTCCAAAAGCACATTACGGCCACTAAATTATCATTCATAGTTCACTGGAATGAGTTATTGAACCAAAGGCTTTCATTATGCATCTGTGTTTCTCTTCACTGTATGGAATTTAATCATAACTGGATCTCAAAGGTTTCAAGTACCTTATTTAAGAGTGTTTAATATTACTTAGGAACGATTTATTTAAGAGGGGGGGGGGGGAGGAAATAACACGTATAATCTGGTAGCCAAACATGTGCATTAGTCTAACTCTCCCGTATAAATAAACAATGGAACCCAGATGAGAATTGGAGATTTTTTAGGAACGTTTTCTATGACATTCGTGTTTGTATAAGAAAATAAATAAGTAGCTTAGGTGCAGGTGCAGTACATCGACCTCTGTTTTAAGAATTATAATGTTCAAATAGGTAAAGCTAAGGCTAGAGAGTTATTATTGCGTGTAGTTGTTCATACAGATTATATTTTATCAGTCAGCGAGAGAGTGAACAAGTCAATAAACCAGTGAGATATAGCTTCTGGTGCAGCCAAAAATGACACTTGGGCCTAATATGTATAACAAGATGTATATTTTTCATGTTACATCATCCATTTTGATTTTAACATAACTACTTTTGATAAAGCGGGGAAGCTTTCAACTCAGATCATGTAAATAAATGTAAGTGCATTACATACACCAAGAAAACTATATTAATAAATTTATTTTCCAAAATGATGAACTTTTAATGTTTGTTACGTTGACAGTCAGGTAAAAAGGCGTAAAATATGATATGTTCTTTGCAATGGACAAATGTGATACAATATTGCATAGTGACGGAGTGGAGGGACGAGAGACCATCATGGTGTCTCATACCTCAGTTCATTTTTCACCTTACAGATGATTCTAGTTCTTTACCCTAACCTGAACACCTCCTTCGGGTGACAATACGTATTAAAAGTAATTTATTATACTACGATAATATTCATTGATCAATTGGAACTGTTAACAATGTGAATTTAGTCTGACGCTGACCCTCGGTGGTGAGAGTTTACTTGAAGGCGAAAGTTTGAACCAGGTAGTGCTAGAGGGAGAAATACACACGCGAACACTGAACCCAACTAATGTTAATCTAATTATCCACTCTGATTTGTGTGTAATACTGTAACAATAATAATAATAATTATAATAATAATAATAAACGGTTTATTGAAAGAGCATGGTAGCTGGAAGACTAAAAATATATAGTTTCATAATTGGGAAATGGGTCACTTCATTAACAAATAATATACAAGTAACAGAAGTGATATAAAAATGATATATAATAACTTGGTGAGAAGAAGGTCATACTACAGGGCATTTCAGATATAGTGACAGTGCAAAAAGGTTAAGACTGACTGGGAGTGAATACACTGGTTGATTACTTGTTGATAATTTTTTCAATGGTTGGGACTGGGCTGTTCTTGTAGCGATCAGTTCGTGCTCGTATGGGCTGGATGCGGTTGTGGTGTTGAACAGCAATTCTCGAACGAGGGATCTCGGGTGGTAGTAGGAGCCGGTGTCGAGGATGGTGTAGAAGCTTCTCACCAAATTTGCAGATGAGGTCGTGGTGATGGTCAGAGAGAGCCGAGAGGGTCAGTGTGTTGAGTGCTTCTTGATATGTGGAGTAGGAAGGGGAGAGAATAATCTTGTATGCCCTCTTTTGCACTTTTTCTAGGTGTTTACGTTGTGTGGCATTTAGGGAGGAAGACCAGGTAGGGGAGGCATAGGTGAGCTTGGGAAGTATGAATGTTGAGTAAACACTGAGGAGCTCAGGGGGCAGGAACACCGAGGGATTAAAGTCGGTGGAGGAGGTGGAGACAAAAACTGGAAGATTTGACAACTGTACTGACGTGTTTTCCATTTATTTTGTTGTCTATAGTGACGCCAAGGAGCTTAGCGGAGTCCACAACCTGGAGTGTGTTGGGTCCAAATTAATGGAGGGAGGTGGGACAAGGTCAGAGGAGAGGTTGATGTGCATAACCATGATCTTGGTATGGTTGATGGTGACGTGGTTGTTGGTGGCCCAATTTTGGAGACTGTTCAATGAATCCTGGAGGGTGGTGTAGTCGGGAGCCGAGTTGTTGACACCGTGTGTGTTTGTGCCTCAGTGTTTGTTCGTGTGGGATGGCTGTCTTAAAAGAATGAGAAATGAAAGATTGATAAATAAACTGTATAATTCAGAGTTAACTGCTTAGAGAGGTCGAGATCAAGGAGATAAAGGATGCAGTAAAAGTGAAAGGGATGAACACCTGAAAAGTAACAGGAGCTTGATTGTTAAGAGAGCATGATGTGGAGCAGTTTTGGGGAGGGGTTGAGGGACGTCCTGCTGATGGTGAGGCTGGTGTGAGAGGTAGGCCAGATCTGAGGGCTGGATGTAGTACCAGAGCAGAACACATCTGTTACATCAGTAAGAACGAAAGAGTGACAACAAATGATGGAATGGGGCATTTGCCTGTATTCCCGACTACCCTGCATTAAGAGGAAAAACGTTTGAAGGAATAATATTATCTACATTTTATTAATTATTTCATTCTTATCCAAGTATAAATTAGAGTTTTCCTCCCTACACATTCTCCTACTATGCCCAGAGACTTGGACATAGTACGAAAGTTTCCTCATCCTTGTCCTCCCAGCCTCTTACTCACTTGCCCTGGCCAGGTGTGTCGGTCGTGTCTCTGGACAAGGCCCTAGAAGTGAACCATGTCTCCGCTCGCGTAGGAGACAATCTGGAGATCAAATGTGATGTCACAGGCACCCCCAACCCACCCATCGTCTGGCGAAGGAATGGCCTGGACTTGGCGGCTCTCAACTCAGAGGTAAATCTGGTTCAAATTCAGATGAAAATAGTTAATTTGGCAACATTGGTACAAGTAAAGGTTTTAGAATTTCATTGTGGAGAAACTCAAGACACCGATTATGAATGTTTCACAGCTCACAATAAGTAAAATTTAATGGGAAAATTGTTATAGGCACTTCAATTATATCAGTATTTATGACTAACCTTTTTCAGATCATTAATAACAAATGGTTCTCATAACAGTGTAATCATGTAAGAAAATGTCATTATTTTGTCTATATATTTGACTGTCAACACACTTTAGCTATGGTGATATAAGTCAGATGTTACAAAACTTTATGGTTAACCTCCTTCTTGGTGTGGCAGGATATCCGTGTATTTACGGACGGGTCTCTCTACCTGACGAGGCTACAGCTGGTCCACGCCGGCAACTACACATGTCATGCTGACCGCAATAAGGATGTCGTCCAGACCCACATCCTCACAGTTCACAGTAAGTCTCTAATAGGATGTCTTCACAGTTCACATTAAGTCTCTAATAGGACGTCTTCACAGTTCACATTAAGTCTCTAATAGGACGTCTTCACAGTTCACAATAAGTCTCTAATAGGACGTCTTCACAGTTCACAGTAAGTTTCTAATAGGACGTCTTCACAGTTCACAGTAAGTCTCTAATAGGACGTCTTCACAGTTCACAGTAAGTCTCTAATAGGACGTCTTCACAGTCCACAGTAACTCTCTAATAGGACGTCTTCACAGTTCACAGTAAGTCTCTAATAGGACGTCTTCACAGTTCACAGTAAGTCTCTAATAGGACGTCTTCACAGTTCACAGTAACTCTCTAATAGGACGTCTTCACAGTTCACAGTAAGTCTCTAATAGGACGTCTTCACAGTTCACGGTTACTCTCTAATAGGACGTCTTCACAGTTCACGTCAGACGTCCAAGTACAGTAAGTCTCTAATAGGACGTCTTCACAGTCCACAGTAACTCTCTAATAGGACGTCTTCACAGTTCACAATAAGTCTCTAATAGAACGTTTTCACAGTTCACAGTAAGTCTCTAATAGGACATCTTCACAGTTCACAGTAAGACCCATTTCTTCACTAACTATAAATGTGTGTAGAGGTTTCACTCCATACAACACAAAGGTCAGTATAGAGGCCAAGTGTAGACAGATTTTCATTATAGCTCTAGTTAAAATAATACCTTATAGTGTTATGTTGTGTTTGCTAATTTTGTTTTTCTCCTCAGCGGTGCCAACAGTGCAAGTCACCCCTCACATCCAGAGTCTCAGGCCAGGAGAACAAGCCATCATGAGCTGCAGGGCCACTGGTGAACCCTTCCCCAAGGTGATGCACTGTTTCCCTCCCAGTTTTATTACTTAAGTGTTTTGTTAAGAATTCATAGTTATCTTCAGTATTTTATAAAGAATTCATAATTATCAATATAGAACACCTGTATGTGACATGAGTTTTTAATTCTACATTTACATAAAAACTGATGACTATTAGTGGTGAAACAGGTAGTGAATATACAGGGAGGCATAGCAGCTGAGTGGGAACATAACCAACAGTTGTGATAATCCTCCTTATTGTTCTTCAGGTGGAGTGGCTGAAGAACGATGAGCCTCTACGTGTTGACATCCCACACAAGTATGAGGTGGTGGGGAACGGGACACAACTGAGGGTCAGGAACATCGGCTACGCTGACACTGGAGCGTATATGTGTCAGGCAACTAGTGTAGGAGGGATGGCCAGAGACATCAGCTCCCTTATCGTGCAGGAGAACCCAGCACCCAGTAAGCTCTACACACTTATAATAATACTGTACTCAAAATCACAATAAACTAGACAGTAGTATTTTCATTTTTATTGTAAACTATAAAATAAAAACTTTCACTTTAGTTTTCCTCTTCTGCCTATTAACATGAAAAGCGTTTTAAAATTTTCAGTTTTATATAATGATTAAAGAAAAATCCCCCCAAAAGAATTACAGGATCAAGTGAAGGATTTTTGATAGGACTCTCTGTTATGAGGTGCAGTCTGTTATAACCTTTGTTTGTCATCACAGCGGGGGAACAACAGGAGAGCCGAGTGTTTGTGTTCCATGACTGGGGCGTGGCCGTGTATGAGCCAGATGAGTGCCGGCTCTTCCATGTCATCCAGGGCACTGACGTCATTCCTGGCACACAAGAATATGTATGTGGTGACAAAGGTGAGCCTCTCAAGATGATTTACATACATTAATAAGGAAAACAAAAATTTGGTTAAGATATTGTGCTGTTATTTTCCTGGTTTCCATCCCTCTGTTGAGTTCAACTCTGTATTTGAGAAAATAAGCTAAAACAGCATCAAATATAGCATAGGAAGAAATTGATTTATGGTCAAAACTAAATTATCTTATTTGAAGAGTAATTAGCTCCAGTAACTATCACAATTCCTACACATTTGCAACATGTACTGTATGTGCGAACAAATGTACCGGAAATATCAACGCAGTTTATCCCTCGGCCAGGTACCAACTGCTCTTGGGGACGAGCCATTAACGTGGCAGAGAGGTACATCTACGTCACCCAGCCCAGGAGAGACCGGGTATTGGTGGTGTCCGTCCCGCAGATGGTTGTTGTGGATGTGAGTAAACAAAGTGAATGAGACTCTTAATCACTATAATGTGGGGTCCCTTCTCTGTAGAATAAAATTAACTGACATTAGCCTAATAAAATAATAAAAGTGGTGTCTCAGTAGTAAAAAGGTTAAACAAACATATGGAGGGAGTATAAACATTCCTCTTTTGATTATATATTATACAGTACACACATAAAAACATTAACTAGCTAGGAGTAATAAATATTTGTTTTCATACAATAAAAATAATGAATGATAATCTTTTTTGTATCTCATGCCATCATTACTATTATGCATATTTTCTAAAACATTCAGCTATCATATAGTTTTCATACATTTATATCCAATAAACAAATACTTTTTCATACTTAAAGGAATATATCTGGAGGCCTCATTAATCTATGTTGTGTTTATAGGTCATTGTGACAGACCAGTTCCCAGTCGACCTGTCATATGTACCCAACCTCGACCAGGTGTGGGTCTTAAACTGGCGGTCCACCAAGGATGAGGGAGTCAAGACCATACAGGTAATAAATAGGGTAAATACACCGAGCATTTGAATCAGTGTCATAATAGACGAGACGAGGTGATATATACAGGTTAATTAGTATATTCTTTATCAAGTATACCATCACAACACCTGAGCACTGAACTATGAATTAAGTGCACCTTGATATGTATAAAGTAAAGTCTAATGCACAACACCTGTATTTAGATCTTCTATTATTATCACTAATTGTCTCTTGTAGTGGTAAAACCTCTCCCTCCCTTAATGAAATATATCCACAACCATTATGAAATTTTTTGATATCATTTATGTAATATATTGATATATATTTATGTATTTCGTGATGTGGAACAGTTATATGAGAGTTTTATTATTATAGGTGATCCGTGATGCCTCTCAGAAGAAGAAACACCATACTGTTCACCCAGAACCCATTGACGGCCACTTCGATCTCGTCAAAAACTTGTTCGTTCCCGACACACAGGTAACAATTGGGTTTAATTCCTTTTAACTTGATAATTAAATAGTTTTCTCCAGCTGTTAAAGTTATATGCTTAGAAATCTGACAACAATGCTTCACTAAATTACAACATAAACAGAAATATTACACCAGATTCTCCCAAACACAATTTTTTTAACTATCAATTATTTTTTTTCTTTCACTTTCATAACTAAACTATGCACCAAAACATGACCTCCCACCAGTCATCCTCAGAAAATGTTTATGAGCATTCAAGCACCGACAATATGTCTTTACGAATTTTCTATTCTTGCACCACTTAATTATATGAACTCTAAAGGTGGTGTACTAAATTTATATTTTATTATTTTTTTTAAAGTGTTCGGCTCTAAATTACAGTCGTTAAGGTACTAATTTACAGTTTGGTAGGTTTTTTGTTGTTTGTGAACCTATTTAATTTTTTTAGATATGATATTGAAATTTTCTTGTCATTGGGGAACTGAACCTTATTTTTCCCTGATGTTATGAAATTAGAGATAAGAAAAGTCACTAGATGATTTTCAATGAACTTAATCCATTCATAAAGTGAGGGACAACTGAACTGAAACTTGTCCTCTGCTAACTTTTTCTTTCTTCGTACTTATTCATTTAAATTTTATCACCATTCACCGACTTCATTCCTTGCACGTCTCTTGTCTGGGGACTTCTTTCTCTCTCTTGTCTCTCCATCCATTTACACTTACACCCACATCTTATTACACCCTGTCAATTTCCTAGTTGCCCTTCAGAGGACACAAAGTCATGTGTTAAGAAAAGAAACACAACATCTACAGAACTACTGATGACTCCTAATTGAAGTAGTCTACTAACCCCTTGTGTCACCTCTGAGCTGAATAATATCATCTGGTGTTAGCTAAATAAAATATTGAAAGTGGCATTCCCGTAGTGAAGTGCCTGAGTACTTAAGTTAACACAATTTAATTTTCTATAAACATGTATATCTATCACAACAGCCATAAAATTCTACCTTAGTAAGGAATTGTGTTGAAATTTCTATATCTTGATTATATTTTAGTACCTGTCGAAAATGACCTGTTGTATACAATATGATCACCCAACAGGACTTGGGCCATGACTTCCGGTATGGCTACGTCACACACACCAACCAGCGAGGCCTCTACAAGCTGGACTTGGCCAACATGAAGTACGTGAAGACAGTCGATCTCACACCTTACAACTGCGTTCCCCAGCACCTCGTCTTCTCATCACTACGTATGTGGGATTACATTGTTATATCACAAATAAATGAGATAATTTTTAAGTCTTTCTAATTCAGTTTTATGTGTGAAATTATGTTTATCGTCCTGTGGAACATTTATGGTCGTGTAGCTCAAGTTTTATCATACTGTATATATATTTTTTTGTCTTATATATTGTACACACTTTCATAAAATATAGGGCGACTGTTGTCTCTTTTACTTAGTTTTATCCTCTTCACCACTGATCGGCTCGTTAGCCGCTTGGGTGATCAGTCACGTCTCTGTTACGCACTGTTGGCAAGTACTGGGCATGCACCGGCTCCTGAATGTACCTAAACCTGCTCCAGTGCTTATCCAGTCTGGTCTTGAAAGACCTCACACTCGGTGCCATCACAACACTCTCTGGCAAATTGTTCCAAGAGTTCACAACTCTCTCTCCAGAAAAGTTACCCCTCACAGTTTTCTGGGCTTGCGGCTTCTTCAACCTTGAGCTGTAACCCCTTGTGGGGCGAGCGTCCACCAGCTCCTGGTAAGGGCACTCGACTGAGTAGTGCCCTTTGAGATACTTGTACACCTCAATTTTATCTTCCCTTGCCTGTCTGTAGTATAAGCTAGGCAATTTCAGGCACTTTAATCTCTCAGGGTAGCTGAGGTGCTGCAGTGCAGGCACCAGTCTGTTGGCCCTTCTTTGAACATTTTCAACCAATTGACAGTCCCTAGCATATCTCGGGGACCAGACGGGGTGATTTACCGTCTTCTCGCAATGGCCCGAGAACTTCAGCTCATTGTCAATGTACACACCCAGGTCCTTCTCACATTCAGTCTCATTTAATGCAGTTTCTTCGTCCCGTTGGGACACATGATATGCCTCCTTACCATTGGTACATCCCAGGTGCATCCTCTTACACATCATAACGTTGAATCTTAGCAGTCATTTCTTCGACCATTCTTGAAGCTCAGAGATCCTACTGCAGCTCTTCACAGTCTGCTTGGTTCTTAATTTCCAGAAATAACTTGGCATCATCCACAAAAATTTGAATTGAGGAGTGTACAGCGTCAGACGTGTCATTTATGAAGCAAACAAACAACAGCGGGCCCATTTACTGCCCTGTGGTACCCCGCTTGTGAAGTGTACACGTGATGATTTATGCCATTAATCACCACACACTGCTTGCGGTCATGGATAAAGTCTCCGATCCACACTAGGACATTTCCCTGAAACCCGTACCCTTCCAGTTTAATTTTCAGCCTTTCATGGGGTATGCTTTCGTAAACCTTGGCAAAATCTTGGTATATATTGTCGATATTACCACCCTGTTCCGGAATTTGGGTCCAAATATCCAGTACCTTGAGTAATTGTGTTAAGAAGAGCGCCCCGGCAGTAAACTGTGTTAGCAATCCTTTACAAGGTTGTTTCGTAGTAGATGTTCTATCATGGCATCTCTTATAATGCTCTCAAATACTTTACATATTATGCTGGTCAGGCTCACCGGTTTATATTTATTCGTGGAGTGACGATCGCCCTTCTTGAAGAGAGGACTCACATAAGCCATTTTCCAATCATTGGGGACCTTTTGTTCATCCAGTCATTTACTGAACAGGATCTTCAGGGGCTCAGTTAGCTCGTTGCACAACTCTCTTAGCACTCTGGGATGCACCATGTCAGGGCCGGGACACTTATGAACCATTATCTTTGATAGTTTATCTCTTATAACCTCTTCTGTGAACACAATGTGGGTCAGTGCTGTCATACCATCTGTCCTCAAACACAGGAAGATTATTCAAGAATTATTTTGTAGTAAGGATGAACTTTGAACAGAATATCAAAATTAGAAATGTTAGCTTCTCACTTTCCTCCATCCAAACAGACGGACTGGTGGTGATGGACTGTCATGAACCAGTGACTGGACGGCGGACAGGGCAGCTGGTGCTTGATTACCTGACAGATGCTGTTCTCAGTCACAAGCCAACACTGATGGGACGGCCACACGTCGTCCCAGACTCTTCCCTTGTTGTCACCGTCGACATCCTCAAACACGTCAAGATTGTTGTGCAAAAAGTCACAGGTAAACCAATTTATATTACTAAAAAATATACCTGTATCAGTTTTTATCTTCTTTCTACAGATTTTAGTTTTTACACCATTACAAGCAAAATCACTGACCTCCAGATTTCATATTGTTATTTCAAACCTATTTGGTCAATATTATGCCAACATATAAGCACAATAGAGGGGATGACCTATATAATCAACCATTGCTGCTACATTACAATACTGTACATGATATTTACAGTAGAAAATTTATCTAGCTTTCAGAAAATGTCTAGTTTTTCCTATTATTCTCCATGAATATTATCTCTAAGTCACCACCAGTAAAACGACAACTTAACTTATTAGAAACCCATCATAAGTGTCATACAATACAGTATATGACAAGGCACAGGAGAAAATAGATTCACTTGACACTGAGCCAATCCAGCTTCCATGGATGTACAATTCTCCCAAAAGACTGACTGACAGGTAAAAGGCAGCCACATCACTCAGCTACAACAAGAGATCAGTACAGAGGCTATTACTTTTGAGTATATGGACACTGTTATATCCCAGTTGAACACAAGATTTTATGGCACTGGAAGCCATAATTGCCACTAGAAAAGTTGATGAACCATTACCAACCTGCATGTAGCACACAGTAGGAACAAATTAAAGTGTTATCTCCCTATGGTCAAGGACACAAGTGGGGCAGCCTCCCTCCATGCTGATGTAAGGAATTAGTTATTATGCTATATAAACTCACAAATTATTATCATTATTACAGTACTATAAGAGTCTTTATTATTACAGATCACGGGCTAGACTACGTGTTTGATGTGATCACGACACTTAATGTGAGTGATGTGACCTTCTTCCCGTCCCGCCTCACACACAGCTATGACCTTTATGCAGCCTCCTCTGACAAAGATGACATCTTCTTCCTTGATCTTCAAACTGGTGAGAAAAATATAACTGTACTGAAAGAAGACTCAAACTTCTTCTTTTCAGTGTGATATATTTGCTCTTTTATAGAGATTATCACTTCTTTTTAAATTTCACTGATTATTTAATATCAGTGTATAACTTGTAAAAAAAATGACCAATTCAGAGTAACTAATATATTTGATAAATTCATGCCTGGGAGAATATATTGAATATTGACAGTAGTACAATACATTTATCTTCCCAAAATAACTTGTTGGTGAATCAGTATACTGTACAGTACTGTATACAGTTGGTCCTCCTATTACGCGGTCCCGCATTCCGCGTTTCACCGTTAATGCGGTGCCTTGCCAGAACCTAACATTTTCACATTCTGCGGTCGTGAACCCCATTACGCGGAGAGCGGCTGGCAAGCCGCGCCATTTTTGGATCCAAACCTCCCGCCATCCGCAATGTTGTGTAAGAGGCGCGAAAATGGTGCGCACAAGGTTGCCCAGTCATCAAAACATTACCGAGTTCTTCACCCGCCACCCACTACAGCCGGCCCAAGTCAGTGATAGTGATAATTATAGTGAGGATATGGACTTATATGAACTTTGGGGAGTTTGACAAAGAGGCCCTGCAAGCCTCTGTGGTGGATAGTGATACAATTGATACAAGTGATACAGGTGAGGGCCAATAATCTGCCCTCTGCCTCGGAACCAACCGCCCATCCCCGTGTGCCCAGCCATCTTTTCTACTAATGTAAGTGTTAAAAAACCTAATATTATTGATATTTCTCTTAATTATTAATTGTGTGTGCATGCCATCATAAAGTTAAGATAATATTTTTACTACAACATAGTTGTGTGTCGTCAAAAAGTGGAGTTTGGGGATCGGCCCGGACTCCATTTCAATTAATCCCATATGTTATGTTATTCACTTTACGCGTTTCTCACTTTCCGCGGTACCCTCCGGGTTACATTAACCGCGTAATACGAGGACCAACTGTACTGTATAATGTACTGTACAGTGATTTCCCTATTAGCCGGAACAATTGGTGCAGAGCACTGCCGGGAATGAGAAATTTCCAGGTCACTAGACGACTCAAACCTGGAAAAATCTCTTATCCTCAGATTTTTTGCAGGTGTTGGGAAGAGTTTCTCAGAATTTTCCGTAAATTGTGTATTATTCCATCCCTGGAATTTGCTCGCAGACCTGGAAAAAATGGAGAGAGTTTCAGAATTTCCAGAATGATGCATTATTTCATCCACGGAATTTGCTCCCAGGCGCAGAAAAAAGATTTGGAGAGAATTTCTGGAGTTTTCTTAGAATTCTCCAGAATTCCACATTGTTTTGTCCTCAGAATTTGCTTGCAAACCTGGAAAAAATGCACCTGGAAAAAGAAAGAAGTTTTCTGGAAAAATTCCAAGCAAATTTAAATTCCGGAGATTGGAGAGTTCCGGTTAAGAGGGATTCCGGCTAATGGAGATATTACTTTTATCTGCAGTATATTAATTGCCAAAAGTCTGTTTGTTATTAAGATATCCTAATATAAAATGTGTATGATCTCTGTACAGGTAAGGTGGAGATGATCACAGGTGTGGGCAAGGCAATGTTGCCTAGCCTGGCTGAGTGGAGCAACACCAACCGTGCCATCGTGTCATCAGGGGTGTTCGGCCACTACATGGTCTCCCCGGCTGAGGCAGCCATTTTCGTCATCAACGGAGAGACTCGCACCGTCAACTGTGAAATTGGTTCTCTCGTTCACCCCCGCCTGGCAGTGTGGATCACTAGGAAATACATGTAATATGAGAGACTGAGCAAAATACAACAACAAATTAACCCATTCCAAAAAACTTGTAAAAAATATATATAATGATAGTTAACTTGAAGCATGGTCAGAGATCATTACAAATTTGTTTGTAAATAAGAACCTGAATGTTCATGTAGGGTCTTTAAAATCACTTGAAATTTTGGTGAGTCTTGATGTTTAATTGAAAATATAAACTGACCGAGACATATGCATCCTTCAGAAGTTCTTTGCAAAATGGGTAAAAAAAAGTTATACTATTTTACAATACAAGAAATTGATAATAGTAATAACAATACTTCATCTCAAGTGAAAAACAGGAACACTGATGAAGAATTAAAGAGCCTTATGATGATGTAACCAGTAGCTCACCGCCGCTGTTGTCATATCCATAACATGTTCAAGGATGAATGACCTGACTGGCCACACAAGAGGAAACAGAACACCAAAAACATATCTTATGAGATTCTATTTCTAGTCCCTGGGAGTTGTTCATTCTACCTGTCAGAAATTAACAACGGGTATTACAATTTAGCTATGAAGTCAGTTTATCTAGGTATTGATGCAAATGCCCTCTTTATATCTAGTTTGCAGTACAGTATATCATCTCGTTATAGTTCTGTTTTTTATAAAATGTCAGACTCATTTCTATATTTATATACACACATATATATCCTTAATTTTTTTAACTTAAGTAATAGTAATTGATGTACATTGCAGCATGACAGAAGATCAGTTACGTGAATTGTGTCACCCGCAGAATGTGAGGAAATATCGTGGGATAAATTTAGATTTTTTCTACCAGTTTACAGTACACTGATGCTTTGACCATCAGTAATCTGTTTTAATATAAGTTGTAACAAAATTTTAAAATTTAAATACTTTATTAGAAAATAATTGAGGTAAAGGTTTACTTTTTTCACATAAAACCAAGTCCTTCACTGACTAAGATTTCTGGGTCGTTTCTATAATACGTATTGACTCAAATTGGTAAATGATTATAGGTAACGAGAGGTGTGTATTATGACAGTAAAGAGAAGAAAATTTTGTTTTTATTTGAGCTCCGGGTGTGGTTCTAGTCAGCATCATTTGTAACTGCTGCCTTCGTAACTGTCCTCCTTGCCTTGAAGATTCATTCATTGTCTTCATTTAAATGCTGCTGTTTTCTTAAAGTAAACTCTTTTATTTCCATGTCTTTAGTATCCCAAATTTACTCAATAGTTAGTTAAATTCTAAGTATGTACAGTAGTGTCCTATCGTAGATTAACTAACGATTTCACAAGTAAAAATAAAACTACACCCACCTACAACGTTACATTGATACCTGACAATATATTACCTCAGTTTAATTGAATAACATAAGGTAACCTTTGATTTCGTTAGACTGTCTAAATTTGTACCATATTGTATCCCCTCATTCTCAGTTCCTCAGTGAATATATATCATGAACAAAGATTAAGTGCCACTCCTAGCTTAGCTTATACTCCTTGCACAAAACAAATATCGGATTGTATTGAACCTTTATTCTACCTTTTCAAAAAAGAAAAGAAAAAGAACTGGCTATTTTTTACTCATTTATTTAATTATTTTTAAGGCGTTACCGTAGAAGCTACTGACTGATTCCCTCCGTGCTGTGGTCACCAAGGCGCTATAGTGGTTATTAGACACCAAGATAAAGAAAATACTGAAAGAATCTTGTGAGTGAGTCACTCCACGTTGTTTGAAGAATCACGCAGGTTTTATGTGTCTCGAATAGTTTTGGAACTAACTTGCATTAGATGAACCTCAAAGACATGCTTTATACTAAGCTTTTATTTGTATTTGCTGTTTCTGTATAGCTTGAAATCACTGTATCACTGATGACCATATTAAAGTCTGTATGTAGCGGCAGTTGGTTCTAAAACATGTACGTATACACTATAAAATGGGAGTTTCTTTCTTCAGCACGAGTCCAGCTTGTGATTCAGTGTAGTCTTCATATGTAGTGATGAGGCCAGCAGTTTTGAGCTTCAGAGCATGTGAAAGTGAAACTTACCCCCCACCATCATGTTGCATATATGGAAACTACAGTGATCTTAGCCCCTCAGCAAGGCACGGTGTTGCTGGCTTCATGATTTCCCTTCAAATAGACTAAAAAAAACCTGTTTATTGCCTTACAAGTACAGGCTTGTGTTTGTATGTAACTACATCTTGTATATTGATGTCTGTATCAAAGAAACCTACTTCACTGACTAGTGTGGAGTAGCTTCAGTACTTTAAGAAACATTAGGATAAGTATAGTACGTCAAAATGTTGCAACGTCGTACTCTCAATTGCAAACAAAAGATCCAATGTGTACGTGTACTCAGTTGCTGTCACGGATTAGAATAGGATAAAGCATTAAGAATAAGTGTAAATACAAACATCCCGTTTCTAAATGTAGCTTTTGCCTTCCAAAATTACAGTTTAGAAAGTAGAATCTTAATTTTGTTGAGATTCATTCATACTCATAGTAACTAGCTAAACCAAAAACATTGGAAAATGGAGGCTGTAAGCATGTATTGTCATATTTTGACTGGACTTGGGTGCAACCACTTTTTATATGTGCAGTACGAAGGCATCTACACTCACTCATATATCATGGGACACTCCTGGCACTGTTCCACATATCAGTTGTTTATTACACTATCACAGGGATTATAACACAGAATGGTCTCTCTCATGTTCACTCCTAGAAGTTTTTATTTCCAAATTTTAGGATTATGCATGATAAGAAAGTTTCACGGTAACTAAACGGTTGTACTCTGAGTGAATGTGAGAATTTTCATTCTCATTTGCAATGTACAGATAGCATGCAAGTGATTACATTGCGAAAATATCCCGAAAAAAGTATCTTATTGTTGATAGGCTGTAGGATAAGTCTCTTTCGATGCCCTGATTCACCGCTGACATTCACAACAAGTTAATCATAAAAAAATCAATATTCCAGATCATTGTTGAGAAATGACCTAATTAACTATGTTCATGATTTCATATGATCACGTACAATAATATTTTTATTAGAATTAATTATCCAATTTGCTCTGATTGTGTATGACCACAGTTGTCCAGTTATGTTAGTGAATAATGAGTATAAGAAACTAGTTAGTCAACGCCCTTCCACGAGCAGTTTGTTGTGTGAGATTCTGGCACTATCGAAGTGAGACTCTTAACACTACCGCAGCTGAGACTTGGTACTGCTGTAGCCAGAGAGAGACTCGTATCTCTTTAGTGCAGCTGAGACTGGAACTGCCACAGCTGAGATATTGGTCCTGTTACAGCTGAGACATTAGTTCTACCGCTACCGAGAGACTCTTAGCACTGCCACAGCTCCCATACTGCAGGACTGAGACTTGCTCTGCCGTCTTAGCTGAGAGACTTTGGCACTTACAGCAGCTGATGAAGTCCCCTAGCTAGTTCTCTCCTCCTCATCATCAGCAACAGTAGAGGCTCTATGCTGCCAGATATAACCCTCAGCTTGTTATATATTATTTTGATAGTGATAGTTCATTACCATCGGGTTGATCTTAGAATACATCAACCATTACCTAAATTTTAATTGCTTTTAACTAATCTATCCATGGTGAGATCAAATAGTGGTAAAAAGGAACTTCAAATACATTAATTTTCATTATGGAATAAAGACGAGCGATATGACTGCATCACAATATTCCCCCACAGCATATTAGAGGAAAAATTTTGGGTAATAAGCAAATTTACTCGATGCTAATAAGTATAGAGAGCATTTCTAAAGAGATAGTTAATGTGGTGTTGTTATTTCCACATGTAGAGAGGATTAGTGCTGAACATATATAGTAAATATATGTTTTGGTTTTGCTTTGACAACTACTGAATTATATCAGTCATTATACAGTACAGTATCAGGAGTTTAAGACTAAGGAAAACAGTAAACTTTATAATTATTCTGAATTATAAAATTTTAGAAATGTTTTATCTGAGTCATAACTTGATAGATCTTACTCTGGACTACTAAAGAGCTTGTCTTCACATCAAAGTGATCAACCATATCGAAAGATGTATTTATGATTTCATCAATCATATACAGCATTTCAGGTCCTCTTCCTTTACATAATCAGTAGCCTACTTAAATCCTGTACAAGAATGACAGGATACATTGACAAATGTGAAGCTGTAACACTTTTAACAAAAATGGTGAAAGGAGGTGTTGTTTTAGCGACACTTAAACATAACTTATCATGAAGGAGAATGTCTCATGAGATGGTAGAAGTCTTACATAAGAGTTTTATAGGCTAAGTAGCTGTAATGTGGTCTTCGTTTTTCAAGCATATACTCGCGTGTCTCTCACAGGAATGATTAATGTTAACTTAAGAGAGGTTAGTAAGACCCCCCAACACTTGCCACTTTCTTTTACTTTCAAGACTCGCCCACATTGCCCACCCTACCCTTCCCTCTCCACCCAAGTTATTCCGTCTCTCTACCATCCAATCTTCTCTCCTTTCTCTATTAAGTTTAACTACCTGTTTAAAATTGTTTTCAAGAATGTAAATTTGTTGTATTATGATAACCATGAGTGGCAGGCATGAGATCTCCTCCCATAGTACAGGACTCCCAGTTCTTGCTTCACCAGATCAGAGCAAAAGGAGAGTTCTGTTATGTCACCTTTTTTTCTGAATCTAAATCTAATCACAACATTCAGGTGTGTGGGTGGTATATATAGTACAGTAAATATTGTAGAATATATGGTCATTGCAATGTTTATCATTGACAGGATGTATATGTATAAATGATAATAATCAGGGATGGCTGGTTGGAAAAGTCTGACTTTGTGTGATGTATGTGATGAAATATGTGTGTGTGTGTGTGTGCATGTGTGTGTGTGAGAAAGAGTGTGTTTGTGTGTGTGTGTATGTGTAATATATTGCAAGTTAATTATCAATAGAATATTAGTGGTATTAGAGTAATGCATATGTAGGGTCTGTTTGTGTTGCATCAGGGAGTTTGAGTGTTAAACTGGTGGTCAGGATAAACGCTGCTGTATATGTTGTGTACCTGGACAAAGTTTCACCTAATAGTAAATAAGAGACGATTAAATGATGTGTGGTAGAGTAACAAACAAGAATAAAATTAAAACAATTCATTCATGCGTGTGTGAGAATATCAGAGTAACTAATAAGAGAGGAGTAGAAGTAAGCAACTCACTCATGTGTGAGAGTAAGAGATTAACTAACAAGAGAGGAGTAGTAAGCATTCCACTCTTGTACGAGTGAGCACACTGGCTGGGTGAGGCAGGCAGAGGGCGTGTGGGCCTGGCGCTACAGATCGAGGATGTAAGACGTTATCCTAGGTTGATGCTGCTTGTACTCCCAGTGCTTGTGTATATCGTTGTATTTCTTACAACTGTGTGTACGCTATTCATAATATGTATTTAACTTTGTGATATGTACAACTGATTTTAATAAGACACACACGGATTACCAGTTTGTATTACTTTTCCTCGATTGTTTTTGTTTATCATTGAAAAAACCTGACTACTCTAGCATACTATTGAAAATAATGTATTTGTATAACCTGATGTAGGTAATTTGTTAAGAACTACCTCAGGTCAATAGAAATTTACTGAAAGACCAACAAATATAAACGTTATCTGTTTTTTATTCAAGGTTTGGTGTTGGGTTAACCACCTAGTAAATGTTAGTCAAATTGTGGATAGTATGGTTGCCGGCTGTGGATCTCACCTCCTTCTTCTCCATAGTGATGAGTTCATTGTTATTTGCCTGGTGTGAACTGTCTTCACTTATATGTTCCTACTGCTTTATAAGTATTGCACAGTACTGTACTGCTAATTTTGTCATAATTCTTAACATTGTACACGGGGGCCCTCCCAAGTTCGCAGTTCTCTATTATTCACGGATGACACCCTGGAGCCTTGCTGGTTGCCAAACTAGAACAAGTTGGGAAAGAGATCCTTGCTAAGACTGAGGAAGTAGCCGACAGAATGGAGGTGGTTTCTAAGAGGAGTTATGCTGAGGTATTAGCAGGGCCACGGGAGGTGGCGGAGAGTAATGCAGGATCAGAACAGGTTCTACAGCAGCTAGGGACTCTGAAGAAGTGTGTCGAAGAAATGAAAATTAACGAACCTACTGTTAGGGGAGAGGAGGAACAACAGGAACATTTCCAGCGCAGGAACAATGTAATAGTTTTTGGAGTCCCTGAGAACCAGGTAGAGGGAACTGAGAGTAAGATAACACACGATAAGATGCAGTTTAAGAATATTTGTACAGAGGTTCTGAAGATGCCATCAACCCCTCAGGATGTGATGAGGTTGGACAAAAGCATGGGGATAAGCCTCGCCCCCTCAGGATCACACTAGTGAGTGAGGAGGAGAAATGGGAGGTTATTCGGCAGGCAAAAAAATTTGCAAGGAGTGAGGCATTTCGCAGTGTATTCATTCACCCAGATCGGATGGTAATGCAGAGGGAACAGCACAAGAAGCTCCTGCAGGGCTTGAAGCAGAGAAGGGAAGAGTCGAGGAGGAACGGGGACGGGTGTACATGGGCTATATTCAGGGAGAGGGTAGCGGAAGCAAGTGTGCCGACACGGGCACCGCCATCACTGGGAGGGCCCCTGGGGGTGCCCCTGTCCCAGGGAGCGTCCTGGCTTGCGCTACCGCCCTTGGCAGAGCCCCTGCAGGCGCTGCTGTTCCTGGGAGAGCCCCTGAGAGCGCCAATGTCCCTCGAAGAGACTCTAGGGGTGCCACCGCCCATGGCACGGTCCCTGGGAGAGCTCCCATCCCTGGGAGGGCCGTGGTTGCAGTAGTTTTGCGCTATTTAGAGCTCTGGGAGAAGCGACATTAAATAAATACACCACCGCACATCACATTTCTAGTATCATCTCATTCTGAAGAAGGTAATGGAGAATAATATCCAACAGGAAAGCATAAGTTGAGGTGTTGTGCTGACTGCCAGCTCTCTGCTCCCATTGGCTGTAATTTGGTGGGTTAAAAGAATAGTCCACCAATCACAGTTAAGTAAGGGACTGCTGGAAGTATGTAATATATATATGACACTATGGACAATATTGCCATAGGGCTCCTGGGGACCCTTGGTACGATCTCTGGGGTCGGCGCTTCCTCTGGGAGGGTCCCTGGGAGCTCCGCTGTCCATGACATGGCGCCAGTGGACGCCACCGCTCCTAAGAGGTTCTCTGGGAGCGCTGCTGTCCCAGGAAGAGCCCCTGGTGGCGTTAGCGCCCCTGGCAAAGCCTCTGAGTTCCCCGCCGTCTCTGGCAAGGAACCAGGGGATGCCAACGCCCCTTGTAGGATCCCTGGGGGTGCTCACGTGCCTGGTAGGGCCCCTGAGCTACCGATGGTCCTGTGAGTGTCCCTGATGGCACCATCGTCCCTGGCAAGGCCCCTTGGGGCGCCATCGCCATTGAAGGGCACCTGGAGGCACCGATGTCCCTCAGAGGACTCCTGGGACGCCGCTCTCACTGGAAGAGTCCCCAAGGTGCCGCAGCCCCTGGGAGGGTACCTGCAAGTGCTCCCGTCTCTGGGAAGGCCCCTGGTTGCAGTACTTTTTGCTCTATTTAGAGCTCTGGGAGAAGCAACTTTAACCAAATACACCACCGCCCATCACAATTCCAGTATCATCACATTCTGAAGAAAGTAATGGAGAATAATATCCAACAGGAAAACATAAGTCGAGGTGTTGTGCTGACTGACTGCTCTCTGCTCCTATTGGCTGTAATTTGGTGGGTCAAAGAATAGTCCACCAATCACAGTTAAGTAAGGGACTGCTGGAAGAATGTAATATATATATGACACTATGGACAAGCTTGCCATAGGGCTCCTGGGGACCCTTGGTACGATCCCTGGGGTCGGCGCTTCCCCTGGGAGGGTCCCTCGGAGCTCTGCTGTCCATGACATGGCCCCAGTGGACGCCACCGCTCCTGAGAGGGTCACTGGGAGCGCTGCTGTCCCAGGAAGAGCCCCTGGTGGCGTTAGTGCCCCTGGCAAAGCCTCTGAGGGCCCCACCGTCTCTGGCAAGGCCCCAGGGGACGCAAACGCCCCTTGCAGGACTCCTGGGGGTTCTGACGTGCCTCGAAGTGTCCCTGAGCCACTGATGGCCCTGAGAGTGTCCCTGATGGCGCCACCGCCTCTGTTAAGGCCCCTAGGGGCGCCACCACCCCTTGAAGGGCACCTGGAGACGCCGATGTCCCTCAGAGGACTCCTGGGACGCCGCTGTCACTGGAAGAGTCCCCAGGGTGCAAAAGTCCCTGGGAGGGTGCCTGCAAGTGCTCCCGTCTCTGGGAAGGCCCCTGGTTGCAGTAGTTTTTGCACTATTTAGAGCTCTGGGAGTAGCAATGTTAAATAAAAACACCACCGCCCATCACATTTCCAGTATCATCGCATTCTGAAGAAGGTAATGGAGAATAATATCCAACAGGAAAACATAAGTCGAGGTGTTGTGCTGACTGACTGCTCTCTGCTCCTATTGGCTGTAACTTGGTGGGTTAAAGAATAGTCCACCAATCACAGTTAAGTAAGGGACTGCTGGAAGTATGTAATATATATATGACACTATGGATAAGCTTACCATAGGGCTCCTGGGGTCCCTTGGTACGATCCCTGGGGTCGGCGCTTCCCCTGGGAGGGTCTCTGGGAGCTCTGCTGCCCATGACATGGCCCCAGTGGACGCCACCGCTCTTGAGAGGGTCGCTGGGAGCGCTGCTGTCCCAGAGAGAGCCCCGGGGAGCGCCGCCGTCCCTGGCAGGGTTCCTGGGAGCACCGCTGTCTCTGGGAGGGCTCCTGTGAGTGCCGATGACCCTCAGAGAGCCCCTTGGGGGGAGGGGGGGGGCAGTGCCCCTAGCAGGGCCCTTAGGGAAGCCAACGCCTCTGGCAGGGCCCATGGAGGCGCCTCCATCCCTGAGAGGGTCCCTGGGAGCGTCTCTGAGCCTCAAGGGCCCCTGGGGGCACCGCTGTCCCTGCTAAGTCCCCTGGGAGCACCGCTGTCGCTGGGAGAACCCCTGGGAGTGCCACTGCCCCTGGCAAGGTGCCTGGGAGTGCCGGCGATTGTGGAAAGGCCCCTGAGGGTGCTGCCATCCCTAGAAGGGCCCCTGGGAGCACCGAAGTCCCAGGGACAGCCCCTGGTGGCGCCAGCGTCCCTGGCAAGGCCTCTGAGTTCCCTACCGTCTCTGGCAAGGAACCAGGGGACGCCAACGCCCTTTGGGGCGCCACCGCCATTGAAGGGCACCTGGAGACGCCGATGTCCCTCAGAGTACTCCTAAGACGCCGCTGTCACTGGAAGAGTCCCCAGGGTGCCGCAGCCCCTGGGAGGGTCCCTGCAAGCGCTCCCGTCTCTGGGAAGGCCCGTGATTGCATTAGTTTTTGCTCTATTTAGAGCTCTGGGAGAAGCAACGTTTACCAAATACACCGCCGCTCATCACATTTCCAGTATCATCGCATTCTGGAGAAGGTAATGGAGAATAATATCAACAGGAAATCATAAGTTGAGGTGTTGTGCTGACTGACTGCTCTCTGCTCTTATTGGCTGTAATTTGGTGGGTTAAAGAATAGTCCACCAATCACAGTTAAGTAAGGGACTACTTGAGGTATATATTATACAGTGTATGACACGACGGTTAAGCATGTCGTAGGGCCCACCGAGACCCTTGGTACGGTCCCTGGGGTCGGGGCCAGCCCTGGGAGCTCTGCTCTCCCTGGCTACCATCCCGGAGAGGGCCCCTGGGTGCAACGCTGTCCCTGGGAGGGCCCCTGGGTTC
>CAUDMG010000737.1:0-57863 GCA_958450375.1 Homarus gammarus | reverse complement strand
TGTATGTATATTATGTATGCTGGATTATATATCTTGTATGTATATTATGTATGTGCTCCATCTATGTATTATTTATCCAGCCTAGCTAGCAGCGTGTGGCAATGTTATTACCATATCCCACACGCTTAATTAATGTGCCTGGCGACGTATGGAAGCTGCTAATGTATCACTTGCCATACGTCGCCTATAGCAGTTGACCGGGAGCCTAGTCAAGAGAGAGTGCTGCTCTCCTTTGTGTACATACTCTTATCCAGTAAACCGAACCTACAAAACTATACAGGTGTTTGTGTTCTCTCCTGTATATAGAACTTATTATTCAGAACCTAACATGGCGCAGTGCGTAGTCTTACTGGATAATTACGAGTGATAGTGCAAAGTTTGTAGAAAGCCGGCTAGGGTCCCCTCCCGTCTTGGGTCAAGCCTTGGGTCAACTCCCGCGCCATCTCTCCTCGAAGAATTTCAGCAACTTTGAGCAGTGTCAGTGACAGTGATTTTCTGTGAAGTGTTTAGTGCATTGTGTGTTCGTGCCATTCATGTGTGACCTTGTTCTAAAGGATTCCCAAGGTATACGGCACGTTCTGGGCATTTGTAAGGAGTAAAGTTCAGTGCACCCGTCTCTGACCGCGTCCTGAGGGTAACTAGACTGACTGGGAGTCGCCGCGCCTCTCCCTCCACCCCCCCTCACAGCGCCGCCTCCACCCCCCCTCACAGCTGGGGCGAGACGCTTTGCCGGCCCGGGACACACACTCACACGTACTAACACTCGCTGACCGCGCGGCTTCCTTATATATATTTTATATATATAACCTACTTATCTGTGTATTTAATTAATTTTTTGTCTGAAATCTTGTTGATACGACGGGCTGACCGGTCAACACTGATTTAAGACATAGTACACAGAGGAAGTAGTTATGTCTCACGCCTTACGTAGCCGTGGACCCAGCGTCTGGATGACTCAGGCGGGTGATAGCCCCGCAGAGATGGATGACCAGACCGGCCACGACGCTTCAGCCCCCACATCGCGCAGTCCCTCACCTCAATATTCAGCGTTGTCTCCAGAGATAATTGCTTTACTGAAGTTTATGAGAGATGAGAAACGCGAGGATGAAGCCCACAGACGTTTGGCGGATGAGCACAGAAGGCAAGCAGAGGCAGAACGAGACAACCAACGGAGATTGGAAGACAGTGAACGGTTTGAAGCCTTGATATCTCGCCTCACTGTTAACCAAGCCCCTGGCTCTAACACTGCCTCGGTACTGACTGGTTCAGATACCTCATCCATGCTTCCTTCACGCCCCCCAGCCCCACCTAAAGCAGCAGCTCAAACGCCGCCCATCTTGAAGCCTGATGAGACTTTCCAGACTTTTCGTGAATGGCGGCGACGGTGGACTGATTACTCTACAATGGTGGATCTCCAGAGTTTGTCACAGCCTAAACAACTCATCCAGCTGCGTATGTGCCTGTCCTTGGAAATTCAGCGTGTCTTGGAACATACGTTGCAGGTACCCCCAACCTCTTCGCTGTCTGTAGAGGAGGTACTGGACGTTCTACAACGGCACATCAAAGGACAGCAGAATGAAGCTCTGCGCAGGAGGGAATTGTTTAGCTGCAGACAGATGGAGGGTGAGTCTTTTGATGCCTTTTACGTGCGTCTTAAGAGAGCCTCGGAAGAGGTAGATATATGTCCAGGCCACCACCAGCAGTGCGAGGAGACCCAGTTGAAGCAGGTGATCCTGATGGGTGTTAAGGACGAGGAACTTGTCCAACGCCTCACCTCCCTCGACTCTTCCTCTTCTCTTAAGGATGTGTTGACGATATGTCGCTCCTATGAGGCTGCCAGGTGTGCCACCTCTGCCATCCGTGCTCCCCCTACAGCTGTACGCGCTGTGTCCCGGTACAAGAAGGACAAGAAGTCCGTTCCTACGCCTTCGCCCACCACGTCCACGCCCGGTTTATTTTGCAACAACTGTGGTAAGCAGCACGGAACACAGGTGTGTCCAGCTGCTCAGTCTACCTGCAACAGTTGTGACCGTAAGGGCCACTGGTCACTCACAGTACGGTGCCCAGCCAAACGCGTCCAGTGCAATGTGTGTGGTCGTCTGGGCCACTATGACAAGTGTTGCCCTTCCAACATACCCAAGGGACCGCGTCGGCGGAAGCTTCAGCCCCCCTCCACCAGAGAGGGCCGCCCACAGTCTTCCAATCAGAGGCACGACGACTCCTGACAACGCTCGAGCCACATTAGGAATGTGTGCTCCCCCCCGCGTCCCAGGACCAAAGTCCCCCAGTACATCAGCGTCATCGTGACCTACGGCGGTGTGTCATCCCGTCTTCAGATGTTGCCCGACACCGGCGCTGATGCTACAGTCATCGGTCCCCAGCATTTGCAATGCTTGGGGCTCTCTCCAAGTGATCTAGGACCGCCCCCCAAGGATCTCCGCTTTATGGCAGATGGTTCACAGATGACCCCGGCCCTAGGTTCACTCTATGCACACGTCACCTTTGGCAACAGGTCGTGTCAAGCCTGGATTGATGTGCATAATGGCGTCCCGACTCCTTTGCTGTCCTACAGACATTGCCAAGAGTTGGCCATCATCCCCCAGGACTTCCCAACACCGATTCTCGAGGTAAAACACGCCAACAGGGTGCACGAAGGGAGCAGCAACTACCCTGCTGCCGCCCTGCCCCTACCTCTGGCCAGTGACACCTCTCCTTCGGTAGTTGTCCCTGCTGCTTCAAGTCTCCACGCCTTGGCTCGCCTCCACGACAGTCACTGTGGAGCCGAGGCCACCAAACGGCGTGCAAGACAGACTGTGTTCCGGCCTGGCATCGACCCCGACATCTCCAATGCTGTCCGGGTGTGTAAGCCCCGCCGCGTATTACAACCCAGCCAGCAGCAGGAATCCTTTATGAGTGACGACAACCCCACCCGCCCCTTTGAGTCTGTGTCGGCCGACTTTTTCTGTGTGTCAGGAAAGTCCTTCCTCGTTATCGTCGACCGTCTCTCTGGTTGGCCGGTTGTCATCAAGTGCGGTAATGACACGACGTCTGCCGCCACCATCAGCAAGTTCCGCCACTACTTCCGTGACGTGGGCGTTCCTGTACGCCTGCGAACCGACGGAGGGCCTCAGTTCACAAGCCGGGACTTTGCTGTGTTCCTCGACCGATGGGGAGTCCGGCATGTGTTGTCATCGCCCCATTACCCGCAGTCCAACGGCCACGCTGAGGCTGCTGTCAAATCCCTGAAGCACCTCATCCTTAAGGTGGCCCCTTCTGGGAACATTGACTGCGAGGCCTTCGACAGGGGTCTTCTTGAACTCCGCAACACACCTAACTACACCGGACGCTCCCCTGCCCAGGTTTTGTATGGACGCCCCCTTCGTTCTTGTGTCCCTGCTCACCCTCAATCCTTCTCCAAGGAGTGGCAGGCCAAGACAGAGGATTGTGATCGCCGAGCCGCCGAACGTGTTCAGGACGTCGTCGCCCGCTACAATGACCACGCCCGTTCTCTCCCCAGGTTGAGTGTCGGCACCCAAGTCCGTGTTCAGGACCCGACCTCCCTACGTTGGGACAAAGTAGGCGTAGTCATGGGTCTCGGCAGGTCACGGGACTACCAGGTGCGGTTACCCAGTGGTCGTGTGTGGTGGAGGAACCGCCGTTTTCTCCGACCCGTAACAATGCCTTCTGCTGGCCCCGCCACCAGTGTTGAGTCCCATACCCTTCCCAGTGATGAAGTCCCTCGACGCTCAGAACGGATCCAAAAGAAAAGGTCCGCTCAAGACTTTGCTATGAGCGTATAGGGGGGAGGGAGGTGTATGTATATTATGTATGCTGGATTATATATCATGTATGTATATTATGTATGTGCTCCATCTATGTATTATTTATTCAGCCTAGCTAGCAGCGTGTGGCAATGTTATTACCATATCCCACACGCTTAATTAATGTGCCTGGCGACGTATGGAAGCTGCTAATGTATCACTTGCCATACGTCGCCTATAGCAGTTGACCGGGAGCCTAGTCAAGAGAGAGTGCTGCTCTCCTTTGTGTACATACTCTTATCCAGTAAACCGAACCTACAAAACTATACAGGTGTTTGTGTTCTCTCCTGTATATAGAACTTATTATTCAGAACCTAACAGTCAGGATCCGGTGACGTGAGTAATTTATATGCGGTATCCACCAGGAAAATGTCAGAGTCTTCTGCCGCGAGTGGGACACCACACGCTCCAGCTTTACTGCTTCCGTACAAGTACTCATTCGACGCTCTTGACGGTAGATGTAGCGTCTGTTTAAGCATTGTCTTCATTTCGTTGTCCAGGTGTGCCCAGTCTGTTTTCCTGAGTTGCCAAGTCCTCATTGCATGCACTCCTGCCGGGAACATGAATGTCTTGACTGCATCTATTCTCTGCCACGGTGCTAGCTTGCTTGTCAGTATTTTGGTCCCGAGTTGCATTAGTTCCTCTACTGTTTGGATGTTTGGCAGAAGATGGAACCCAACTGGTCGTCCCAAGAAGAGCGTTGCTTCGCCATCGCTCTTCCATTGGATGGGCGTTTCTCCCACGTAGAACTGTGTCTGGCGCATTCCTCGAGGTCTTCGTCCAGACAGGTGCAATGATGAGCTTTTGCTAGGATTTAGGTCCAGTCCCATCCTACTGCATTGTTCTGTTGCTATGTAGAGGAGTTGCTGTAGATTATCTTGCTGTTTTGTAATGATGGTTATATCGTCTGCATATGCTAAGCATGGGTGCTTGTGTTGTTGGTTCAGTATCATTCCTTCGGCCGCGATTTTCCGCAACAGTGGTTCGACCGCTATATTGAACAGGAGACCACTTATTGGGCACCCCTGTTGCACCCCGCATTGCACTGGTATCTCTTCTGTTTCTCCTTCCTTTGTTAGTATTCTTGTCGTCTTGCCACTGATGATGTCTCCTGCTACTGTTTCAAAATCCCGTCCCACCCCTATACGGTTGAGCGCTCTTTTAATGAGGTCCAGTGACACTGAGCCAAATGCATTGGTCAAGTCGAGTGCTGCTATGCAGGTATCGCCATTGTTCCGTCGTGCATCGTCCATGTGATGTTGAAGTATGTAGTTGTGTTCTATCACCCCATCACTTGGCATGAATCCTTTCTGTGCAGCGCACAGTACCTCGTTGTCAACGAGCCACCTTCTGAGTCGTGCTGTGAGGCATCCCGTGTACACCTTGTATATTGTGCGGCTCAGTGTTATAGGCCTCCAATTTGAAACGACTTCTGGGTTACCCCCTTTTTTGGGGACAAGTATTGTTCTGTATCGTTTCCAGGAGTCTGGTATTCTCTTGGCTCTGAGACACACGTTGAATATGGCTGCCATAACTCGGCAGCTTGGGTCAGCCTTTCTCCAGTTCTCATATGATATTCTGTCTTCACCTGGTGACGAATTCTCTGCTGCTGCTAGTTTTGTAAATACTTCCTTCTCTGTGAAGGGCTGCATTTCCATCTCTGGTCTGTCGTCTGGCGGTTCGGGAATGTGCTCCACGGTATTTAGGTCACAATCCTTTTCAACCATCATGTGTTGGAAGTGTTCCTCTATTCTCTCCTTGCTTATTTCACATCTTGCGCCGTTCCCATCGGCAATTAGCCTTATTGCTCGGCGACGGTTGTATTTGTACAGCCTCTGGATCTGTTTGCAATCATTGACATCGGTGATTTTCCTGGTCGTGTTCTGTCCTTGCGAGATGTTTATCCTGTTTGCCGCTTGAATTGCTACCTCGATCTCAATCAGTACTTCTTCAAATCTTGCCCAGTCCGGGTTCCGCTGGATCTCATACACTGTGCCCAGAAACGGCTCCAGTATCCATGTCTCCTGAGCTTCATCTCGCTCTTCATTTAGTTCAGGAGTTATGCGAATCTGCTCCTGTATGTTGCCTTCACCACTTAGTGTTTGAGTTGCTTCCCCTGTTTGGGTACTGTCTCCACCATGTTGTTCATCGGTGCTTAGATGTGACAGTGGCATTCTTGGCATATGCAAGAGGGGTGTCAGGTCCCCTGGGTGCAGTGCTTCCTCTCTTGGTGAGGGTTCATTTTGGAGCAGCTGGCTCGGCGTTATCGACCTCAGTCTCGTTTCTTCATCGTCTGGGCTCAGCGGTGACACTGGTGTACTTCTCCCAGAGACAGGGCGTGGTGTCTCTAGTCCTTTGTAATTCTGTGGCTGCTCCCTCTGCTCGTTATCCCTATTTTCCCCAACTTCCTGTGAGGGCTGGGCGCTTGCTGGATTGCCTTCAGCCTGTTGGTTCCCCTGTCGTTGCTCCGCCTGACGTTGGTTGTCTCTCCTCCTCCACTGCCGTACATGTGTTGCTACCTTGTGGTTATTCAATCCTCTCTTTGTTGGGGCAGAGTAGGGGCAGTATTGCACGTCGCACTGGAAACGAAACTGGGGAACCCTGTGCTCCTCCCTCATCTGCCTGTTGAGGATGCACGTGTGATTGCTTGGCCGGATAGTCAGTACCAGATAGCACCCTGCACACATGTTCATATATTCGTTGATTTTCTTGTTGTGGGCTTCCTTTAGATGTCGGACTAGTGATTGCTTGCAGCCAGACCACCCCGATGACGCACATTCCCATGGGCATCCCTGCGTCCTCTCTGTGCATTTGAAGGATGGTGGTGCAGGGAACCATATGGTCAGCATTCGGTTTCTTCTTTCCGGCTGTCGATCTCCTTCGTTTCTTCCCCTTGGCCCTTCGTCGTCCATCTTGCTTTACCCACACGAACACCCACACACACATGACAACCCCCTTACCAGGGTGTACCCGCACTATCACGGTATTCCTGGAGGATCGGCCGAGAGTTGTGTACCGACCTCCCTTTCGCCATCACAAACCCACTCGATCGCAAGGTGATGGTTTACCGGGGAGGGACTTTGGGACGAATACACTTCTATGAGTGCAGGTCCCTCAGCCAGTACGAAGTAAGGAAGTACAGAGAGGAGGGAATAGCCACGTGTGAGAAGCACCCACGTGGGGTCCCGTGGGACCAGGTTTGGGGCTTTGCAGGCCCCCCCGGTATGTTTCCTCTCACTGCATGGTATTAGTAATAACCACAGCAATGGAGAAATACCGGGTTCCCTGCTCGCCGCCTAAAACAGCAAAGGAGTAACTCTGTTACTTTCACCCCCAGAAAGTCCAAATCTGTGTTCTTCCTTCTATGTAAAAAAGAACACTGATTATGTACTCTCCATTAAGCTGATAAGAACAGATTTTATTTAAAAGAATGATACATTGTTTTTTATTTACAATAGTTTGGGTATTCCAGTAATTTGTGACAATTGGCTGACTATCTATTACATTTTATACATAGTGTTCCTATTCCACTAACTAGAACCTATTCTTTCTTCTATCTTGACTTTGGGTTTATTTCACCCTACATACTGTCTAGCCCCTGAGGTATGTTCTATATAAATCATTCTCGACCAGCGAATGGCATCACTTACACACAGTTTCCTGAAGAGGCGCAGGTATCCCCTTGATGCCAGTCTCTTCATCAGCTTCTCGTTCTCCGGGTCGTATGCTCCCAGGGGTCCCACTATGAATGCAGCCACCTTCACCTGCTGGTATTGTCTTCTCATCTCTGCTGCCAGTTCTGCATACTTTTCTTCTTTCCTCAGTCTTGCTTCTTTAAATGCCTCTTGTCCATTCTCGAATGGGCAGGTGACGTCGATCAGGATCACTTCTCGGTTCTTTTCAATCACCAGGTCTGGACGTCCATTGTCTGCTGCTCCTGGAACTCGTTCATTTGCCGACATGATCTTCCAATGTCGACCTTCTGCGGCTTTTCGTACTCTATCCACCAGGGCATTATGTCGCTTTTGCAAGGCTCGAGAGTGTATCATGCAGTGGTTTACTACATGTGGGAGCGTTTCTTCTCTATTGCACCGACGACATCTCCGATCCCTATTCTGGCCTCGCTTCGCTCCATTGACGGGGAGTAGGTTCAGTCTTGCTCGGTGTATGAAACGCCAGTCTGCGAAGGTTGTATACGCTCCATTTCGAACAAATGCTGATGATGCTCTCTCTTGTGCTACGAGCTTCATCACTTTCCCTTGGTCAGGCTTATTCTGCAGAACTTCATCTCTCATCTGTCGTCGCTGGCTCCGGATGGTTTTGGCTACCTTCCTTCTATCTTTTTCTTCAATGATGGAGTCCGTGCATTTTATCTTGATGTTGTCTCCTCCCTCTGCTATCCAGGAAACCCCCATTCGGCCTGAGGCACACCTGGCTCTAGACCAGATGGTTTGGTGGTCTCTTCCTCGCGTTTGCATCTCTCCCTGTGTTAAGTACATGCATGCGTCGGTCATGCTTGGCTCCTGTTGTGTTCTCATTGTTGCCACTCGCCGGCATTCTTCTCTGGCTATTTCCCTGACGTCAGGATCCGGTGACGTGAGTAATTTATATGCGGTATCCACCAGGAAAATGTCAGAGTCTTCTGCCGCGAGTGGGACACCACACGCTCCAGCTTTACTGCTTCCGTACAAGTACTCATTCGACGCTCTTGACGGTAGATGTAGCGTCTGTTTAAGCATTTTCTTCATTTCGTTGTCCAGGTGTGCCCAGTCTGTTTTCCTGAGTTGCCAAGTCCTCATTGCATGCACTCCTGCCGGGTACATGAATGTCTTGACTGCATCTATTCTCTGCCACGGTGCTAGCTTGCTTGTCAGTATTTTGGTCCCGAGTTGCATTAGTTCCTCTACTGTTTGGATGTTTGGCAGAAGATGGAACCCAACTGGTCGTCCCAAGAAGAGCGTTGCTTCGCCATCGCTCTTCCATTGGATGGGCGTTTCTCCCACGTAGAACTGTGTCTGGCGCATTCCTCGAGGTCTTCGTCCAGACAGGTGCAATGATGAGCTTTTGCTAGGATTTAGGTCCAGTCCCATCCTACTGCATTGTTCTGTTGCTATGTAGAGGAGTTGCTGTAGATTATCTTGCTGTTTTGTAATGATGGTTATATCGTCTGCATATGCTAAGCATGGGTGCTTGTGTTGTTGGTTCAGTATCATTCCTTCGGCGGCAATTTTCCGCAACAGTTGTTCGAGATACTACACTTTGATCTTAGCCAAAAGGCCGAGAAGCGATTCCAAAGCTGTTGCAATTAAATTAATGCACATTAGGTAATATTATTACTTTGCTTCACCTGTAAATTGGTGCAACAAGGATCTATCTCGAGTTTTGTTTGCAGATAAACATTCGAATTCCTTATACATCAACATTTAAAATCTATAATAACCAAATCGTAATTATGTAATCAATTAATTTACTATTTTACACACTTCATGGCTATGTTACCATTTACAATTTTCAGTTTTCCTTAATCACTATCATTAATGCCTTCTTTCTTTGTTTAGGAGCTCTTATTGACCAGTGTTAGTGAAGGAAGAAACTGGCATGTTTGAGGGGCAGACTGAAGAACACATTTACTGTACTTTCCCCACGTAGAGATACGCCCGTTGCCACTGTTTTTTTTTACTATGGTACCACCAACAAACCCGCTGTTTTTATTTTATTTTATTTTATTTTTACATAGTAACTGGAAAACTAATTTCCGAAAAATATTAATTGCACTAAAAATGAAAGTGCCTAAATGCGTGAGACAATTACTTTATGAACCTTGTATGCCAACCTTCATGAAAGAATGAAGCTCCGCCCAGAAAAGTAGTTCCTGAAGTATTTGTAAAATGATTACTTAAGTATAGACATTTCTTGCATATAATTGAAGAAAATTTGGAATTGTATCAATTTCTAGTTTGGTTATTAGTCAATTTCCCAATAAAATGATACTGGGCTATATTGATCTTGTTACTATGCCAAAGAAAGTAGTTCAACAATGTTCAGTTTTATATTAGGAGGGATAGCCCTCACTAGATAGCAAGTTCCTCATAATTGATATTATAAGTAATACCCCAAACGACTTAATCGTGAGAGGGAGAAACTTTAGGTCAATTTGAGATAGAAGAAAACTTGGCTTACCTCTATACTTTAACAATCTAAAGATGGTGGTTGAGATACTATTAATTACTTTATTTTGGATCTAATTTGAAATCATCTTGATTTAGACACAAGAAAAACGCGAAAATAAATATCAATAGTTAACATTTTCTAGCCCCGTATGTTTGTAAATGAATAAAGGTTATAAAGCCAAACTTGTTTATTTCTATCACATGCTCTTATTTTTAATTTGGAAATTTTTATTTTAGCATACCACGAATTATAGAAAGAGTAATCATTTTATTTGTTTGTAAAATGAAGTAAATAACATAAAAAAGAAGGTTCAGCACAATGATGGTCAGTCAAGTAAGGTTAGGGTTCAGGATGATCATGTTCATGCATACTTACCTGGCACAGGAGATACCGTGATCACGAAGGCGGTTTTCCCAGGGCGAGGCTCACCATTGCACTCCGGTGATGCTGACCCTTGCGATTAACCCAAATGTGGTTAACTCGGGTGTGCAATTTTTGTTAGCGGGGGACTGCGTTCGCGCTATCCCCCTTATACATATCATAAGGGACTCTAAATGAAATATAAAGTAAGGTGCAGCGGCGTATTTGCACTGCTTAACAAGGTCTCTGTTAATAAATAGTACTTGATTTATGCTTAAGGGTCAGCGAAGAATTTTTTTCTACGCTACTTTTACATGATTTGTATTTTGACAATTTTGTGTGAATGAAAAGATTTTCAAACTCTCCAATTGATGCCTAGTAACTCATAATACTGAAAGAAGTTTTTAATAGTCTGTTAGGAAAACGTGTTAATCTAAATGTTTTCCAGTATAATATCGAGACATTTTTTTGAGATTAAAAACTTTGATTGAGACAGAAAAAAGGAGTGTTATGTCCTCATGACACAATAGAGAACTTCAAAATATTAACTGTACTCATGTTGTGAAATGAGCCTGAACTTATCCTAATGTTATATCCAACGTTATCCTTGCCAGGTCCTAACACACCTCTTATCCATGTTTGTCACATCATACTTATGCATGTGTAACTCCGCATATTGTAACCTACCAAGGACCGAATAAATGGACAATTACATCCTGCTATTTTGCAACCCAGAAAGAAGTCGCACCTGTGTCTGACCATGACATATATATACAGCGATTATAAGACATTATTGCCCATGGCCATCTTTAAACAAAAGGTAATATATTTGATTTAATTTCTCCCCATGGGGAGTGGACCGATCCCGGAGATACTGCAATACCGGGCCGATCCGCGGCAAAGGTGGAGCAAGCCCCTAGCACTTCGCCATGATCCAAAAATCAGTTTAATATCGAAGATCCCACATGGGGATCGTATCAGATATTAAGCTGATAAGAACAGATTTTATTTAAAAGAATGATACATTGTTTTTTATTTACAATCGTTTGGGTATTCCAGTAATTTGTGACAATTGGCTGACTATCTATTACATTTTATACATAGTGTTCCTATTCCACTAACTAGAACCTATTCTTTCTTCTATCTTGACTTTGGGTTTATTTCACCCTACATACTGTCTAGCCCCTGAGGTATGTTCTATATAAATCATTCTCGACCAGAGAATGGCATCACTTACACACAGTTTCCTGAAGAGGCGCAGGTATCCCTTTGATGCCAGTCTCTTCATCAGCTTCTCGTTCTCCGGGTCGTATGCTCCCAGGGGTCCCACTATGAATGCAGCCACCTTCACCTGCTGGTATTGTGTTCTCATCTCTGCTGCCAGTTCTGCATACTTTTCTTCTTTCCTCAGTCTTGCTTCTTTAAATGCCTCTTGTTCATTCTCGAATGGGCAGATACCGTCGATCAGGATCACTTCTCGGTTCTTTTCAATCACCAGGTCTGGACGTCCATTGTCTGCTGCTCCTGGTACTCGCTCATTTGCCGACATGATCTTCCAATGTCGACCTTCTGCGGCTTTTCGTACTCTAACCACCAGGGCATTATGTCGCTTTTGCAAGGCTTGAGCGTGTATCATGCAGTGGTTTACTACATGTGGGAGCGTTTCTTCTCTATTGCACCGACGACATCTCCGATCCCTGTTCTGCCCTTGCTTTGCTCCATTGACGGGGAGTAGGTTCAGTCTTGCTGGGTGTATGAAACGCAAGTCTGCGAAGGTTGTATACGCTCCATTTCGAACAAATGCTGATGATGCTCTCTCTTGTGCTACGAGCTTCATCACTTTCCCTTGGTCAGGCTTATTCTGCAGAACTTCATCTCTCATCTGTCGTCGCTGGCTCCGGATGGTTTTGGCTATCTTCCTTCTATCTTTTTCTTCAATGATGGAGTCCGTGCATTTTATCTTGATGTTGTCTCCTCCCTCTGCTATCCAGGAAACCCCCATTCGGCCTGAGGCACACCTGGCTCTAGACCAGATGGTTTGGTGGTCTCCTCCTCGCGTTTGCATCTCTCCCTGTGTTAAGTACATGCATGCGTCGGTCATGCTTGGCTCCTGTCGTGTTCTCATTGTTGCCACTCGCCGGCATTCTTCTCTGGCTATTTCCCTGACGTCAGGATCCGGTGACGTGAGTAATTTATATGGGGTATCCACCAGGAAAATGTCAGAGTCTTCTGCCGCGAGTGGGACACCACAAGCTCCAGCTTTGCTGCTTCCGTACAAGTACTCATTCGACGCTCTTGACGGTAGATGTAGCGTGTGTTTAAGCATTGTCTTCATTTGGTTGTCCAGGTGTGCCCAGTCTGTTTTCCTCAGTTGCCAAGTCCTCATTGCATGCACTCCTTGCGGGAGCATGAATGTCTTGACTGCATCTATTCTCTGCCACGGTGCTAGCTTGCTTGTCAGTATTTTGGTGCCAAGTTGCATTAGTTCCTCTACTGTTTGGATGTTTGGCAGAAGATGGAACCCAACTGGTCGTCCCAAGAAGAGCGTTGTTTCGCCATCGCTCTTCCATTGGATGGGCGTTTCTCCAACGTAGAACTGTGTCTGGCGCATTCCTCGAGGTCTTCGTCCAGACAGGTGCAATGATGAGCTTTTGCTAGGATTTAGGTCCAGTCCCATCCTACTGCATTGTTCTGTTGCTATGTAGAGGAGGTGCTGTAGATTATCTTGCTGTTTTGTAATGATGGTTATATCGTCTGCATATGCTAAGCATGGGTGCTTGTGTTGTTGGTTCAGTATCATTCCTTCGGCCGCGATTTTCCGCAACAGTGGTTCGACCGCTATATTGAACAGGAGACCACTTATTGGGCACCCCTGTTGCACACCGCATTGCACTAGTATCTCTTCTGTTTCGCCTTCCTTTGTTAGGATTCTTGTCGTCTTGCCACTGATGATGTCTTCTGCTACTGTTTCAAAATCCCGTCCCACCCCTATACGGTTGAGCGCTCTTTTAATGAGGTCCTGTGACACTGAGCCAAATGCATTGGTCAAGACGAGTGCTGCTATGCAGGTATCGCCATTGTTCCGTCGTGCATCGTCCATGTGATTTTGAAGTATGTAGTTGTGTTCTATCACCCCATCACTTGGCATGAATCCTGTCTGTGCAGCGCACAGTACCTCGTTGTCAACGAGCCACCTTCTGAGTCGTGCTGTGAGGCATCCCGTGTACACCTTGTATATTGTGTGGCTCAGTGTCATTGGCCTCCAATTTGAAACGACTTCCGGGTTACCACCTTTTTTGGGGACAAGTATTGTTCTGTATCGTTTCCAGGAGTCTGGTATTCTCTTGGCTCTGAGACACACGTTGAATATGGCTGCCATAACTCGGCAGCTTGGGTCAGCCTTTCTCCAGTTCTCATATGATATTCTGTCTTCACCTGGTGACGAATTCTCTGCTGCTGCTAGTTTTGTAAATACTTCCTTCTCTGTGAAGAGCTGCATTTCCATCTCTGTTCTGTCGTCTGGCGGTTCGGGAATGTGCTCCACGGTATTTAGGTCACAATCCTTTTCAACCATCATGTGTTGGAAGTGTTCCTCTATTCTCTCCTTGCTTATTTCACATCTTGCGCCGTTCCCATCGGCAATTAGCCGTATTGCTCGGCGACGGTTGTATTTGTACAGCCTCTGGATCTGTTGGCAATCATTGACATCGGTGATTTTCCTGGTCGTGTTCTGTCCTTGAGAGATGTTTATCCTGTTTGCCGCTTGATTTGCTACCTCGATCTCAATCAGTACTTCTTCAAATCTTGCCCAGTCCGGGTTCCGCTGGATCTCATACACTGTGCCCAGAAACGGCTCCAGTATCCATGTCTCCTCAGCTTCATCTCGCTCTTCATTTGGTTCAGGAGTTATGCCAATCTGCTCCTGTATGTTGCCTTCACCACTTAGTGTTTGAGTTGCTTCCCCTGTTTGGGTACTGTCTCCACCATGTTGTTCATCGGGGCTTAGAGGTGACAGTGGCATTCTTGGCATGTGCAAGAGGGGTGTCAGGTCCCCTGGTTGCTGTGCTTCCTCTTTTGGTGAGGGTTCATTTTGGAGCAGCTGGCTCGGCGTTATCGACCTCAGTCGCGTTTCTTGATCGTCTGGGCTTAGCGGTGACACTGGTGTACTTCTCCCAGAGACAGGGCGTGGTGTCTCTAGTCCTTCGTAATTCTGTAGGTGCTCCCTCTGCTCGTTATCCCTATTTTCCCCAACTTCCTGTGAGGGCTGGGCGCTTGCTGGATTGCCTTCAGCCTGTTGGTTCCCCTGTCGTTGCTCCGCCTGACGTTGGTTGTCTCTCCTCCTCCACTGCCGTACATGTGTTGCTACCTTGTGGTTATTCAATCCTCTCTTTGTTGGGGCAGAGTAGGGGCAGTATTGCACGTCGCACTGGAAACGAAACTGGGGAACCCTGTGCTCCTCCCTCATCTGCCTGTTGAGGATGCACGTGTGATTGCTTGGCCGGATGGTCAGTACCAGATAGCACCCTGCACACATGTTCATATATTCGTTGATTTTCTTGTTGTGGGCTTCCTTTAGATGTCGGACTAGTGATTGCTTGCAGCCAGACCACCCCGATGACGCACATTCCCATGGGCATCCCTGCGTCCTCTCTGTGCATTTGAAGGATGGTGGTGCAGGGAACCATATGGTCAGCATTCGGTTTCTTCTTTCCGGCTGTTTGTTCTAGCCCGGCAACGGCCGCTAGGGTGTGTTGGGCGGCAGGGGAGGAGGGGGAGGGTAATTTGAGGCTAGCTAGCGCAGAAGTGCTGTCACTGATTATAAGGAGGTTCTGGCGTTCAGTGCGAGCATAGGTCGCCCCCTCATGAATGCCCGCGAGGATGGCTATGCTTTCAGCATCAGTGGAGGAGGCCCAGTCGTGGACCCTGATTTTTCTGCAGGCCTGGCGCTCAGGAATCCACACAGCTGCCCCAGCGCTGCCCAGCGTGGTAACAGACCCATCCCAGTAGACGAGGATAGGAGGGTGGGAGGTCTTTAGAGAGGAAGTGACATCATTAATCTGCTCAAGGCAGTTAAGTTTGAGCATATACCTCAGTTGGGTGGATTTACGACCAGGGAAGGTGTGGTCGACAACATCAACACAAGGGGAGGTCCACGGCGGTAGAGGCGGATGAGTGTACTCGGGAGGGAGAGAGGTCGAGGGGGTGTAGAGGTGATAACGCAGGATGTCAGCAGCAGTGTGGACAGGCCAGAGTAGAGAGGGAGGGGGGAAAGTAATGGGGACAGGTCGGCGCAGGAGGGTGTTAAGATGTGAGTTTAGTGAGCGCGACAGGGGAGTCGGTTGCTCACTGCGAAGAAGTTTAACACCAAGGATGGCATTGAGAGCAGTAATTCGATTGCAGACGGGAAGCATGATTAGTTCGCGCTGCATGACTTCTATTCTGGTGGTCATGGGGCAGCCGAGGATGAGTCTCATCGCTCTGTTTTGGATTTTCTCTATGCTTTGTTTCTCGCGCTGGGAGGCAACTACAAGGACAGGAGAGGCATAATCTATGACAGCTCTGATGATGGCAATGTACATGAGACGTAGGACCCTGACAGAGGCTCCTTTGAGGCCGTGAGTGAGGGACTGGAGGGGCCTCGTTCGTTGGCGGCACTGGGAGATGACGTGGGCGGCGACAGCGGAGGTCGTGGCTCTGGTAGTGGCTCGAACAGGTTGACCAAGGTACCTGTAGGTGCGTAATTGATCGATGTCTTGTCCTTGCAGAATCAGTGGTGTCTGACGCCGGAAGCGTGAGATGAACTTGGTTTTAGTGTGTGAGATGACTAGCCCGAGTGTTTGACAGGTCCGGGCGAACGTGGAGAGTATAGGTTGTTCATGTTGCACTGTAGTAATTTGGAGGAGGATATCATCAGCGTAGCTTATGATGTGACCGTCTAAGGCTCGCTCAGCAAAGATGACGTTGAGACGGCAGATGGAGTTCATGAGAACAATGAAGAGTGTAGGGCTGAGTACACCTCCCTGAGGCGTACCAAGATCAAGGTCCCTGATCTTAGAGTAGTGGCCCTGAAAACGGACACGGGCCTGTCGATGGGAGAGGTAGTCAGCAATCCACGTGAGGAGTTTGCCCTTCACATCCATGTGAGTGAGGCCCTCAAGGATCACTTCACTGTTGGCTTTATCAAAAGCACCCTTGAAGTCGACGAAGAGGGAGGTTTTGGCGGAGGTGTTTGCCATGTAGTGAGCGATGCAGTGAGCAGTACTCTTTCCGGGGCGAAAACCATAGAGGTCAGGGTGCAGGTGGGCTTCAATTTTCCAGTGGAGGCGGTGGAGTATCATGCGCTCCATCATCTTTGAGAAGCAGGAGATGAGGGATATTGGACGATATTCATCTTGTCTGCCTGGTTTAGGGACTGGGATGGTGGTGGCAGTCTTCCATGAGTGAGGCAGCTGACCAGTATCAAAAGAGAGGTTAAATAGACAGAGGAGGGGGTTACCAGGGGTGGCAATAAGGGCATTTAACACATCATATGTGACGCCGTCATCGCCTGGGGCGGTGGACCGACCACGCTTAACAGCATTTAGTAGTTCACACTGTGTGAAAGGCACGTCAGTGTCTGCAAATAGGTCTTGGTACTCGAAGATGCGCTGTCGGCGTTGTGGTTGCAGTGCGAGGGTGAGGTCTCGTACAGCGGGTGGTAGCGCATCAATGGAGGCGGCCTCCTGCCACATCTGGGAGAGCGCCTCAGCTCGGGCAGCTGGTCTGGGGTGGAGCGCGGGTCTGGCGTTGGTGCCCCGGGCACGGTTAATGGTGCGCCATGTATCACCTATAGATGTAGACTGGTCAATAGAAGAAGGAAAATCAAACCACTGCTTCTCTCGTGCGAGAGTGATGGCAGATTGGAGCTCTTTATTTGTGCGCATCAGGAAGCGTAGAGAGTCAGGGGAGCTGGGAGATTTCTTCCACGGGTCGACTGCTATTCGGTGCCATACTCGTATAGACTTAACATGAGGGTCACGGTTAACGTTCCACTGACTCCTGGGCTGGCGGTTAGGGCGGCGGTGTTTTGGGACAGGGCGGAGGAGGTCAGTGCATTGTTTGGACAGATCAAGGTAGAGCTGGTCTGCGGTGGTGACAGTGTATCCCTGAAACCATTCAGCAATGGAAGTGATGAAGGCAGGTATGTTGGCAGGGGGTAGCCTGAGCCTAGGGCCCTTGGGTGGAACGGGTATTCTCACATACTGGAGGGTAGTGTGGATAGGGAAATGGTCACTGTGGGGGGGAGTGGAGGATGCGGGTGGAGTGTGGGCGGTGAGGGTCAGAGTAGAGAGCTATGTCGTCAAGTTTCCCTCCCCCGATGTGGGTGGGTGATGGAGGGTAGAGAAGACGTACAGGGTCATCGGTGGTTTGTAGGTAGGAGAGCCAGGAGTTACCCCGGGAGTTTGAGTGGGGCCCCTGGGAGCAGAGACTAGGGTGACGGGCATTGAGGTCCCCCACAAGGAGGGTGGGGGTGGAGGTGATATGGTGTGGTAGGACAGGTACAGTAGGGGTGGAGGGAGGCACATAGACATTGACAATATTGAGGGACATACCTTTTAGTGTGATTGTGATGGCATGTGCGTCGGTGGTGTCGTCATCAAGGGGGACGTCGAGAGGTTGGTAGGGGACATCCTTCTTGACGTAGATCCGTAGTCCACGTGCATGGCTTCGTGGTAGTCCGTCGATGCGGAGAACAGGAGTGGATGGGCTCTCAACACATGTGTAGCCACTGAGCACATAGGTACCAGCAGCACACCGCGTTTCTTGGAGGCACAGCACGTCGACGTCTTCAGTGTAGACGAAGGTTTTGAGGGCACCAAACTTGCTTTGCAAGCCGTTTATGTTCCAGGTGAGTACCTGCAGTCCTGTAGCGTTGCTATCCATTGTGGTGTATTAGACTGATTACCCCTGACGTAGACGGATGGGCCTTAGGTGCCGGCATGTCGCTGGAGTATGGGTAGCTGGGGGTGGGGTCCTCAGGTCCAACAGGTAGCCCTGGTGGAGACAGCACAGACACAGGAGTAGGCGAGGCTTGAGGTGGGTAGACAGGTTGAGGCACCACGTGACGTAAAGATGAGGCAGGGCTTGGCTCGGGGGGCCCCAGTACACACAACCTGTGAGCAGGGGGGGGCTCACAGGGGGACTACCAGCTTGTGTCAAACCAAAAGAGGGGAGTGACTGGGTGGCAGCAAAGGGCAGGAGTTGGCGGTGTAGGTTGGAGATGGCGGTACAGAGTGTAACCAAGAGTTTCTCAACATGACTGGTAAATTCTTGGAAGAGGGACATGATCTGTGTCATGTCACTGGAGACAGGTTGTGGGGGGGGCACTGGTGGCGGCACAAGGCTTGACAGCGTCAGGGTAGAGACGGGGTTGTGGGGGTGCACTGGTGGTGGCACAAGGCTTGACAGCGTCAGGGTAGAGACGAGGATGTGGGGGGGCACTGGTGGTGGCACAAGGCTTGACTGCGTCAGGGAAGAGACGGGGTTGTGGGGGGGAACTGGTGGGAACACGAGGCTTGATAGCGTCAGAGTAGAGACGGGGAGGAGGGTCAGTAGTGGTTGAGTTAGGGAATGGTAGGTGCTGTTGTGGTGCAGCCTGGTGAAGCCAGGCAGGGGCAGGTGACCCAGCAGACTGAGGGGGGCGTTGTGGTAGAGGCAGTCCTTGGGGAGGCCTCTCCCCTGGGACAGAAGGGCGACTGGGGCACTGCCGTGAGTCAGCATTGTGCCGGCCGCCACAATTACAGCACCTGGGCTGAACTACATAGCCCACACCACCCCTATTAAGGTGGTCTTTGATTTTCTGGGCACAGGCGGCGGAGTTGTGGTTACGTGAGCAGAAGCGACATCTAGGACGATCACGTCGGCAGCAGGCAGTGAAGGTGTGACCCCAATGAGAACAGATAACACAAAATGCAGGCCCAGGATGATAGGGCTCTGCATAAAGTGGTGGAAGGATTGGATGGGCTTCCACAGTGGTTGGACATACCCTTCCCTTCCACTTGACAATAACAGCAGCTTGTGGAGTGTGTCCCCGGTAATGTCGACGTATACTGAGTATATTAGAATTAAAGTCACGTGCATCTTCGATGTCAGGGTATAGGGGGAATCGTTTCACTAGGATGTGGCAACATTCATCAGCGTCTGCTGGGGGGGCCACTAGGACAACCCCGTCAAAGCCAACAGTACTAAGGGTTTTATAGACATCAGGAGTCTGACACTTGATAAAGTTCCGGTTCTTACCCTGTCGGAATTGAATGTTGGGACCATGCTGTCTGCAGTACTTCATCATCCAATTAAACCGATCCTCGACAGATTTTAATGAGTCCTTGGGAAAGTGGAGATTCAGCTTACTTGTTTGTTTGGCAGAGGGCAGGGTGATAGGGTCCATGGCATTGCTGTTTCCACTGTGGCTAGTGTTTCCCATAGAAACATTACCGTCACTGTCATAATCACTGGGGTCTGACTCTTGAAGGGTGTTGGATTCAGTCAACACCTGCTGTGTTTTATTCCCAGTTGAATTCTTTCTGCTTCCTTCTGTGTGTGTCGTCCTTTTCTTCCTACCACTCATGATCTCATCACTGTCACTTCCTTCACTTTTCTTCGCCTCCTCTCGCCTCCTCTTCTTTTCTTTCTTACTAATCACTTCTTCAAAATTGTCTATCACTGCTATTGTTGTTGGCCGCGGATTGTCTGCTTCTGATTCACTACTTGAAAGCCTCAGGTCGTCTTCTAAGTTGTTCAGTAGGGCAATCTTTTCTACTTTAGCCAAAGCCTTCATAGGTTTCTGCCCACCACTCTCCCCAGGCATTGTGCAATGCTTGTGTTCGGTCACAGGCGAGATGGAGAGGCAACGACGTCACTACCACGTCATTCAACGTCACGCTCTTCGCACTGCGCATGCGCAGATACGAAAATAACCGACCAGATGGTCCAGGCAGGAAGTCCAGATATTTTATCTAAAATATTGTCTAAGTCCAACAACTATAAATTTCACAAGCGACACCGTGCTTACAACTGGGCTCCACTTTAGTTCTCTAAACAGACTGAAGGTAGTAGTCTCACTAAATTCATCAGAATTGGGAATTGTAGGGAGAGCTCACTCACAGCCTTTGTTGACGTTTCACGGTGCTCATGTCAATATAAGTCAGGGTAGAATCTACTTTAAGAATGAGGTAACATTGACGTCATCCCTAGAGATGCCAGTAATTGTTAACTGTGGCTGAAGTCACCCCCCTTTTCATATATGAACATCACAGAATCTGACGTTCATGGTGAAATTGTTGTAAGGGTGTTAATTAAGAAATTAATTAATTATCCTGAAGGGGACTCTCACGCCACGTATCTCTGAAAATCTAACGGGTGTAACCTAATACTACTTGTCTAACGCTCCGGAGCCTTCACCAGGGACTGCCATCCTGAACCTTGAAATCAATTAATTCTGGTCTTCGATAGCTCAGTCACAGCGAAGTTTGAAAAAAGGATCTTAGGAAAGTAAAATGAGTTCGTAGTCTCATTTTCACGTAGTTGATTGATACGTTTATTGAGATAAAAAAAAATACATCTCAAAGGGATGAAGTGACTTAAGTCATCCGACACCCCAGTCCAGGAATGTCCCTCTCAGGACTCACATAAATCCCTAATACAGATATATCTTGTATAGTACATAGTTATATTCCAGATGCAAAATTTCTATATTTCTTGAATATTTCATCTACTTTCCTATTTTTAAGCATCCATTCTATTTGCTTGGAGACATTATTAATGTGGGCATTTCTATATACATTAAGAAATGGGCATCCCATGTGGCAGGGTATGGGACCTGGATGTTCTACAAACTCTACATTCCATATCCCGTTCACTTCTCTCGGCTCCAAGTTCCCAGTAATATTTATACCCTAATCTAAACCTCATACACACCGAATCTTTCCACCTGCTCCTATCTTTCCTATTTGTAAAATTTGTGTTCATGAGAACATGATAGTAATGTTTCATTGTTTCACTTTTCTCATATATTTCATTCCTTTTTAAATTATCTTCTATTGATTGTATTTTCCGCAATTTGCTCATAATTTTTTCAAAGTTTTAATTCATATTATGTCAATCTCGGCCTTTTCCGTGACTCTTTTTGCTATTATATCTACTGCTTCATTAAGACCAATCCCCACATGCGAAGGGGCCCATACAAATCGAAAACTATGGCCTTTTTTCCTTATTGTATTTACAATTTTTCTACATAAACCAATAATGTGTTCAAAGACTGAACTCCCGCTGCTCAAAGAATCTAAAGCTGCCCTACTATCAACAAAAAAATATATATCTTTATTCCTCTTTACAACATTTTCTAATCCTACTAACAATGCATATAACTCGGCTTGTGTTGATGATCTAAAATTGCTCGGCCGTTGTCCAATTTTCTTGTCATCAGTACCTTGTTCTGTGTACTGATTTATAAGGATCCCACACCCTGCCCTGCTGTAATGACCACGGTCTTACACGTCAGTTAGCGCCAAAATCAAATGATTCATATTACGCTCAATTGCCCACAAAACATGTAACTCGGCTTTCGTTTGAGTCCTCCATCTGAGGAGTCCGTTTTCTCATCACTTCAAGACACCTCAGTCCTCCGTTATCCCATTTTCTTTGACTTACTGAAACCAACCTCTCTATAAAATGAATGTGAGTGTGAGAGAGAACACCTTTGTTTTGAGTCAACTTAGATATGTCTGTTTACAGTTGGAACATTCAATATCCATTGTGAGTGGGGTAGGATGCTTCAACTGTCCTTATCGTTAGTAGAACGTGTCAAGTAAGTGAGTGTCGAGTTTGCCAGCTGGAGTGGCGTATTTTATGTCGTCCGTGGGGGTATCCATGAGTTTCTGATCGCGCCTGAAGTTATATCATTTTGTCGCCCCGACATCAGAGAATCTGATGTTTATAGTTTAATTAGTGTCAGTTGTCTATTTGAGAAAGTCGTTAATCTCCTGAACTATTCTGTCAACTGGTATAATCTCCAAGATCTAGCGCCTCCCCGTGACTAGCTCCTTGTTCGTCTCAGGCCTGAGCTTGCAGAATTAATGTTATCGACGTGTATATTCCACCTTTTCCTGGCAAGCTCAACCTCTGATTAGATTATATGAATAGACATAGGAAATTACCCTGATCAAGAACACCGGAGTTCATAACTAAGTATACAGTGATCCAAAATGATAGAGAAGTTTTGTTGTTGGTAAGATCGACCCTTCTGGTATGAATACGGAGGCCCAAGCTGCCCCGCGAGTGCCCGTATATACCTCGACACGAGGGAGAATCACGCATTCGTGACTTCCTCAACGTCTCTCCAGGTATGTTAACGTGTGTTCCCGCCGCCTATTAATTCAGTTTAACTTAGTCAATTTTGGTGAATATCAGTGCTCATGTGTTAACATAGTGAATTCTGTGCCAATTAAGTCGAGTAACGTAGAGATTTAGATATTGCCTGAACCGTTGCTAGGCGTATGTTTTGTATAGTTGAAGTTAGACCTTTACGTATTCGTGACTTCCTCAACATCTCTCCAGTGTGTTGAGCTGAATACTCATCGGCTAACGTGGGGCAGTAACCGGGTTGGACGATGCCGTTGATTCGACAGGACTGAACTGGGAAGTCCGTTTCCTGCAAACCAGGCGCCCACTCCCTGAGCGTGTATCGGTCTATAACCGACGCCTAACAGCGATCTTCATTTGTTGTAGAGACCAGCGTACCCTGCGGCACTCCTCACAGTTACATAGGCCTAAGTATTATGGTATCTTGTTTGGGGGATAACTAGCAGAAATATAGTATCCCAGGTTAAGTATTGAACCACTGAATGAGAGTTAAAAGTGCCATGTCGTTCCTTGTGAATTAACAGGAGGTATTGTATGTTGAGATAATTGTGGAGTTGTCCAGTGTGCTATGTATTCATTGGTAGTGACCATGAAATGATAATCTGAGAGTATAATGATATAACCAAGAAGTGAAGAGTTAATTTGCTACTTGGTAAGGTAAGACCTGAGGGTCCAGTGATATCTGGTGTATACCCAGTACTGAATATCATGTGGCAGAGTACAATACCACAATTGTCGATTGAAGTAATAAGTATTTGGAGGTATTTAATGAGGTAATAAGTTCTTGAAGTGTTTGATGACTTAAGAAATAAATTGCAGTTCTGCTTTGTCTGAGTGAATCTAAGATGCATCTTACCCAATCACTGTGTTAATAAATATTGAATTAGTAATCTACGTCTACGAGTATCACCACTCTATCCTTTCCCACATTGGTTCTCAGAAAATAACTAACTCACGTGCCTAGAAGCTCGCTACCTAACAGTTAACTAAGAGATGTTATATTCTAGAAAATCCTGGGTGGTGGCAGTCCTACCGGTGTAAGTATAATAAGTGTGATAATAAGAAAGACATGGTTTCCCAGGTTAATCCATGGTTTAGAATATAACTAGAACGAAATATATGGAAGAGATCATAATATATGAAAGGAAATTTAAAGGAAGAACATTGACTTGGAAAACATAAGCAGAGAAGCATAAGAGTTACTTATATAAGAATGCTACACAGAACATATAAGTATATGAATAACTAGAATACTAACAGAAAAGAATAGTTGGATGGTAAATTATTGAAAAGAGAAAACTCGGCCCGTTACACTACCACTTGACACAACTGAACCGTCACAATATACATGCAAGGTGTTTATTCTAGGCAAATTACTAATCTTATTCCCATAAACCACTTGCAAGTACAGTATTTTAAGTAAAAGATTGAACCTGAGAAACTTTGGATTGAAATATACTGTACTGTTTTATATTACGTTAAAATAATGGTATTCTTTCAGTAAAATCCCCAGACAGGTTTACAATTCATTTCGGTAATGGTGGAGCACACGCTTAGCTCCAGATGGATTTTATGAAATAGCACCAAAACTTCTATTTACATGATCATAACACGAAAATGGAAACACTGCGCAGATGATGATAATGGTATGGAGAGAAGTGAGCCGTTTGCTCAACAACAACAGAAGATCGCGGAAAGGTGTTATCACTACCAGAGACACGACCTTCCTCAAACCAAAACTGACGAAGAAATGCTATATACTCCAAGAGGACTCCCGGTGCTCACCTTAACCGCGGAGCCGGGAACATTTCACCAGGGGGAGCGCAGTAGTACTTCCGAGCATCAAGCTCGCTCACCGAAACCACTAACGTTGATGAAGGACTAAAAGGACGACCTGCCGTGGTCCGAGGGCTGGGTGAGAGAACTGTTAGAAAATATGAGGTTCTCCCAAAGGCCGACGCCGAAGATCAGCGGAGGAACTTGTGGTGAATACTGGAAGTTCAAGGAACCCTTCCAGGGACACGTTGGGATGCCGCAGATACTTGATGCTTTGAAATTAGAGACACTCTTCGTCGACTATGCCAGCTCCGCTAAGGACGCTCTGCGAGGATGCCTGCAAATACAAAATCCCAAAGCATGGTACAATGAAGCACCCACGTGGGGTCCCGGGTTACCTTTCCGGTTACGGGACCAGGTTTTGGGGTACCCCCGGTATGTTTCCTCTCACTGCATGGTCTTAGTAATAACCACAGCAATGGAGAAATACCGGGTTCCCTGCCCACCTCCTAAAATATAGTATAGTCAACTCTCATACTTTCACCTCTTAGAAAGTCCAAATCTGTGTTCTTTCTTCTATGTAAAAAGGACACTTATTATGTACTCCCCGTTAAGCTGATAAGAACAGATACTACACTTTGATCTTAGCCAAAAGGCATCCTGTTGGTTCCGCTGTCCTTGCTCCACCTGACGTTGATTGTCTCTCCTCCTCCTCCTCCACTGTCGGACATGTCTGGCTACTTTGTGGTTGATCAAGCCTCTCTTTGTTGGGGCAGTATTGCACATCACACTGGAATCGAAAATGGCAAACCCTTTGCTCCTCCCTCATCTGCCTCTTGACGATACATTCGTGATTGCCTGGCCGGGAATTCAGTACAAGATGGCATCTAGAGGAACGCGCATGCGTGCGTAGTGTCAACAAAGGCTGTAAGAGACTGCTCCTTAAAATTCGTATTTCTGACGAATTCAGCGCGTCTACCAATCCCAGCCTGTGCAGACAACTATAGTAAGACCCAGTTATCCGCACAGTGGCATTTATTTTTTTGTTACTTCTGGACTTTGTCATTTTTTGGGGATAAAACATCTGGTCCTACCACCCGATCCCTCTAAGCAAAGTTTTTCAAGTTTGCGCATGCGCAATGTGATAGTGTGACGTCATTACCACTCCACCTGACTGCAGTGTTGCCAACGTGCCCTATGCCCGCCGTTAAACGCTCCCGTTCGTTGGAAACGGCGGCAGTAGGTGACAGTGATGCTGACGACTTTCTTCTTGAAGACACGTCAAAGAAGAAGCAGAAACCTCAGAAGTCAGGGTCTCCAGCAGGGGCCACGGCTCCCCCTTGCACCCCTTCTGGGGCTGTAGAGGGTGGACTCCTGTCATCGGGGTCCCCAAGTGAGCCTACATGTGGTTCAATGACCGACCCTCCGCAGACGATGGACATAGGGGATTCCCTTTGTCTCCCTGCCCCGTCGCGCCTTCGTCGTCTCGCCTTCCCTCGGGACTTGCCTCTGAGCACACGGACGACCTGGTTCTTCCGTCACTGCTCTCCACTTCAGGACTCAACACTTCGCCTCCGCCGAGGTCCCACAGCCGTGATAGTCACCACACAAATGGACGAGACGGTACGCCTGCTCACTCAGGTGGGCTTTCCTGCTCCCCAGGGGGAGGTGATGCTGAAGTTCACCATCATCACCCCAGAAACTCGTCGTACCAAGGTAATGGTTCGCCACATACCCTGGGAGATCCCTATCGACGATCTTCGCCCTCTTCGCCCACAACTACTGGACATGAAACGCCGCATCAACCCGGTCTCCAAACGTCCATCCAACGAACTCATCGGCTGGTGGGTGGGCCCCCTCCCCCCGAAGGTGAATGTAGGACCAATTCACAACTGTCCTCTCGACCGATTTATCGGAACCCCGAAAATCTGTGGTCGTTGCCAATCGTGGAAACACCGCACCTGGGAGTGCACGAGGATGGTCGCCTGCGGTTTCTGTGCAGGTCCTCACGACACAGTGGAATGCAAATCGAAAATTCAGAACAAAATCCCAGTTATTCCACGGTGCGTCAATTGCCATGGCAGTCACCACGCCTGGAATGCCAATTGCCCACAGCGTCCTGGCACTCCCCCGAGGAAAACTTACCTTGTACCACCGCCCTCGTCTCTGACGAAGCCCCTGTCAACCAAACCTCAATCCTATCCACCACCGCCTCTTCCATCCACCAAGGATTTCCCATTGATCTCCTCTCCTTTACCACCCCCTCTATCACCCCTACCACCCATCCTTTCTCCCCTCCCTCCCTCTCCCTACCGTTCTTGGAACAAGGTCGTTGCCGGCCCTGCCACACAGTCACCACCATCTCCTGCCCACCCAGACCCCCGCTGTCTCTCACCAGCACCACCACCTCTTACTCAACTGAACCCTCACCGTCCCTCTCCGTCGCTACCACCACCACATGCCCAGTCGGGCCCTCGGCAATCCTCGCTGCCACCTCCAGCTCCTGCACAGGTACACCAAGTTGGTTCTATGGAAACAATCACTCTCCGTCTGGATCGCCACTCCAAGCAAATCAACCTTCTCTCAGCCCAACTCGACTTGTTTGTGAAAACAATTGCGACATTGCAGAAGCAACAACAACTCATTCTGGACACCCTGACCCAACAGGGGCGCACTTTGCAAGCCCTGATGACCCGCCTCCTTCCATCTCCCGAGATGGAGGATCCATCCCTCGCTCTCCCACTCCTCCCTCTCCATTTCTCTCAACAGAATTTGGTACCTCCTCTGGAGCCCTGTCTAGCCCCCCCGACTCATCTCACACCGGAGGCCGTTCCCTCCTCTTCTTACAATGGAACATCCAGGGACTTAGACCTCGCCGGACAGACCTCGCCCAGTTTGTGCTCTCCCATCAAGTAGATGTTGCTCTACTTCAGGAAACCATCACAGACGATGTTACTCCACTCAGCCTCTCTGGCTATTCTGTTTACACCCTGCCTCGGTACCGTGGGCAGGCTCGTGGCCTCCTCACCCTTGTGCGTAACACCATTCCATCTGTTCGTCTCCCTTCACCTGACTCACATGGACCCCCGTCTGAATTACTTTCTGTCTCCCTTACTCTTGGTGACCGGACCCTTCGTGTAGTCAATGTTCATTTCAAGAGTGATTCTCTGGACCCCCAGGTTCTTCACGACCTCCATGATGGGGTTCCCACTATTGTTCTTGGCGACTTTAATGCCCGCCATCCCACTCTTACTCCGGATCATCCCACTCCATGTACCCTTAACGGATCACATCTCTCACAGTTTCTTAATGGGGATGATGATGTTCGCTTTCTTTGTCCTGACGATCCTACTCGCCTCCCCCATAGTTTCCTTGATGTTGGCTTACTATTGAACGGTCATACTTCCTTTCATCCTACCGTCTGCACCGAGCCTGCTCTGTATAGTGACCATCTTGCCATTACTACCCATCTCAGGCTCTCCTTCTCTGCCCCGACATCAACTCCTTATCGATCCCCTCGCCTTCGTCTCACACAAGATGCTGTTCCTTCCTTTACCCAATACCTTTCTACCTGGGCGGATTCCTATGTTGTCCCTCAGTCCCTTGACTCTTACAGCGCTGATTTTGTTGATGCCGTGTATGACTCTGTCAATCGCGCTACCCCTCCACGCCCTCCCCGTCACCCCAGAAGTGCCACCAACTACTGGTATCGTATCCCTGCCATGAGACATCTCCGTCAGGTAACCCGTGATCTCCACTCTGCCATACGGAGGTCTCGGTCTCCAGAGGACTGGGAAGACTTCAAAAATTGGCGCTCCTTTGCAACTCAGGAGCGCCGTCGGATACGTGAGGCGGACTGGCTATCCTTCACGGGGTCTCTATCGTTCCAGTCGTCACCCTCTTATGTATGGAATCGGATTAATGCTATACGGGGTACTCGATGGAGGCCTCCTCCCCACCCTGACCCCGCCTCCCTTGCCTGCTCTTTAATGGAGGACTGGGCACGAGCTTCCTCCCCTGAGGCACTTCCAGATCCAATGCAGGAGGCAGTGCAGGCTCGCATCGATGCGTCTGAGCCTGTTGTTCGTTCTGCTCTTACCTCCCCTGCCCCCACTGATCATCCCATCACACAGTTCGAGCTTGACGGTGCTCGTCGCTCTAGAAAAGACACCTCTCCTGGGGATGATCAGATAACCTACTCCGTCCTCAACGCCTGTACTAATATTCCTAACGGCCCCTTGCTTGCTCTCTACAATATGTCTTATGAACATGGGGTTCTCCCGTCCAACTGGAAAAATGCCACTATTATCCCCATCCCTAAGCCGGGAGATCCTGGGAAATATCGACCCATTAGTCTTACCTCCTGTGTTTGCAAGATGATGGAGAGGATACTCCATCGTCGCCTTCTTCACACCATAGGCGGCTTCCACAACTCCCTCAATGGTTTCATTCAACATCGCAGCACAGCACACTCCATTGCTTCCTTTTATTGCAATCAGACTGCCCGCGTCTCCGTCTTCCTTGGTATCAATGGAGCCTTTGATACGGCTCAGCCTGCCCTCATTTTAGCTGAACTTGCACGGTTAGGGGTTAAAGGGAGACTTCTACAATGGATCGCCTCCTACCTCACTGGACGTCAGGTCCGGGTTCACGTTGAAGGCTCTATGTCTCCTGTTCAAGAAATGAACCTCGGCACCCCTCAAGGTGGAGTCCTGAGTCCCACCTTGTTTAACACTCTCATGCACTCCATTGCATCACTCCCGTGGCCGACAGAAGTTGTCCACTCAGGATATGCCGACGATGTCCTCCTCCAAGCCCCTGACTACCTCAGCATGCAGGAAGCCCTTGATCTGGTCTCCAGAGAGTGTGATTCACTTGGTTTCCTTCTTTCAACTGCGAAAACAAAAGCCATGTGGCACGGTCGTGTTGTACCTCCACCCCTTATCTTATCAGGAACGCCCTTGGACTGGGTTAATGAGACAAAATACCTGGGTGTGTATGTAACTCGCACACGTTGTCAGATCCCTGAAGTCCGCTATCTTCGAGGCATATGTTTTCGGCGTCTCGCTCCCCTCTCTACCATGTGCAGGGGTTCCCTTGGTGCCAGCATCCCTGTACTTCTCACCATGTACAAGTCTTTTGTCCGTTCCTGTGTCGACTACGCCGCCCCTGCCCTCGTCAACATTAGTCGGACTGCTGTCAACCGTCTCGAAGTTATCCAGAGGAAAGCTGCTCGTATCATCCTTGGGGCTCCTCAGTGGACACGCTCTACTTCTCTATATAACGAACTTGGTCTTTCCCCCTTACAGGATCGTGTCCAGGAGTTTTACCTAAAAACTGCCGTTTCCATTCTACGGGATCCTAGGGGCAACTATGTCCAAACCAACTTGACTACTGCTGTTCGAGACCGACCTCCATCTAGAAGACAGTGGCGAGGGTCACTCATCCGAGCCCTTCAGGAACACGACCTCCTGCCTGATATTGTTGTCACCCCTGCTGTTGGTTCGTCTCCTTCTCCCTGGCTGGATTTTCAACCTGAAGTGATTGCCCTCGGTGGACCGCTCCCGAAATCCCAGGTGAACCCTGTTATTCTCTGCAAATACCACCTCTCCAGGATCGCTCACTGGTCCCCAGGTAGGGTCGTCCTCTACACTGATGGTTCTGTTGACCCCGCTACAGGTAGGGCCGGGGCTGGTGTGTACATCTCCCGTCCTCATGCCACTGAGCCTATCAAACTATCTCTCAGAGTTTCTGACGGGGCATCCTCCACTCAGGCTAAACTAATAGCCCTCCTTGCTGCCCTTCTCGCTGAGGAAGAAGCAGATGGTTTCTGCCCCTTGCTTGTCTGCTGCGATTCCAGGTCTGCTCTCGACGGTATCGCATTTGGATCTGGGGAAAATAAGGACCTCATCCTCCGAATACGAGGGTTAACATCCACACTTCAGGATGAAGGCCGTCCTGTGACATTCCTATGGATACCTAGTCATGTCGGTATCTTGGGGAATGAGGCAGCAGATGACCTTGCCAAGACTGGCTGCAACAAGGCCACACCTGACTACGTTGTTCCTCGAACACTCTTACAGATTAGGACCCAAATCCGCCGCAAACAGAGAGAAGCTCGGAAAGCAGCCATCCCCCTGGACTCCCCGCCCACATGGTACAATGTCCTCCGTAAACTTCCTGATCTCTCGTACGTCTACGGGAAAGGGTCGCGGAAGGGGGACGTGATTGCTGCCCGTATCATCATTGGGTATGACTTTGCTTGGGAGATTGGTATCCCCACATCCCCTGAGCACTGCTCTTGTGCGTTATGCAGAAGACCCGACAGCCGCACCCTTATTCACTACCTCCTAAGATGTCCCCACACACAACGCTTCCGTGACGCCTGCTGGACCACCACTCCACGACCCCCTGACGGAGACACGATGATCCTCCCAATACTGGCCAGATATTTTGTAAATAATATTAATTTTGTGTTAAAGGAACATCCTTCCTTCCTTAGGCTTTAGTAAGCCCCTTTATAATATTTATACTGTATATACTTTTCACACTTGCCAGATGATTCTGGTGTCATTGTACAGGGGTACCTAGTGACAGCACTAGGATCCCGCTTCCTCTATCAAGGAATAAACAATTGAAATTGAAATTGAATTGATGGCATCCAGCACACAGCTCAGCCAAAAGGCCGAGAAGCAGATCCCGCAACTAGTAATAAGTATGGAAGTAGCAAAAGAGAGAAATAAGAATATATACTACACGTTGATCTTAGCCAAAAGGCCGAGAAAGCAATTCCAAAGCTGTTGCAATTAAATTAATGCACATTAGGTAATATTATTACTTTACTTCACCTGTAAATTGGTGCAACAAGGATCTATCTCGAGTTTTGTTTGCAGATAAACATTCGAATTCCTTATACATCAACATTTAAAATCTATAATTACAAAAATCGTAATTATGTAACCAATTAATTTACTATTCTTCACACTTCATGGCTATGTTACCATTTACAATTTTTAGTTTTCCTTAATCACTATCATTAATGCCTTCTTCCTTTGTTTAGGAGCTCTTATTGACCAGTGTTAGTGAAGGAAGAAACTGGCATGTTTGAGGGGCAGACTGAAGAACACATTTACTGTACTTTCCCCACGTAGAGATACGCCCATTGCCACTGTTTTTTTTTACTATGGTACTACCAACAAACCCGCTGTTTTTGTTTTATTTTATTTTATTTTTACATAGTAACTGGAAAACTAATTTCCGAAAAATATTAATTGCACTGTGGGGTTTGGGTTGTTTGGTTCACACTCAGGATGGAATGGAGAAAGGAAACTCACAATGTGCTCTCTATATACATGTTGTATTGAATGTACAATGCAGCTTGGTGCTGGGAAGGCAGCATGGTTACAAGCGTGATGTAGAGAGAGCTGGTTGGTGAGGACGCTCAGAGACGGACAGCTTGTGGGTCGCCATGCTCGCCAGCGGGAGAGAGGACCACCAGGCAGGCGGAGGAGCGAGGCCCGCCGGGCAGCGGCGGTGGAGGAGGTGTTGCTGGCTGTGGCTGTTGGTAGAGAGAGAGCGAGAGCGCGAGCGAGAGGCAGATCACCGCGAGGTCAGGTCTTAAATAGCGGGGGTAGGCGTGGCTTAGTAGTTGACCCCCGCTCCGTGTTGTATGGCGGCGCTGGTTGACCTAGGTCACGAGGCATACACTGGGGAATAGGTGGGGTCGGCTAGGCAGCGACAAACAGCGTTTGTAGGGGAGAATTCCACTACAGCACTAAAAATGAAAGTGCCTAAATGCGTGAGACAATTACTTTATGAACCTTGTATGCCAACCTTCATGAAAGAATGAAGCTCCGCCCAGAAAAGTAGTTCCTGAAGTATTTGTAAAATGATTACATAAGTATAGACATTTCTTGCATATAATTGAAGAAAATTTGGAATTGTATCAATTTCTAGTTTGGTTATTAGTCAATTTCCCAATAAAATGATACTGGGCTATATTGATCTTGTTACTATGCCAAAGAAAGTAGTTCAACAATGTTCAGTTTTATATTAGGAGGGATAGCCCTCACTAGATAGCAAGTTCCTCATAATTGATATTATAAGTAATACCCCAAACGACTTAATCGTGAGAGGGAGAAACTTTAGGTCAATTTGAGATAGAAGAAAACTTGGCTTACCTCTATACTTTAACAAACTTATCCTGGCAAATCAATCTAAAGATGGTGGTTGAGATACTATTAATTACTTTATTTTGGATCTAATTTGAAATCATCTTGATTTAGACACAAGAAAAACGCGAAAATAAATATCAATAGTTAACATTTTCTAGCCCCGTATGTTTGTAAATGAATAAAGGTTATAAAGCCAAACTTGTTTATTTCTATCACATGCTCTTATTTTTAATTTGGAAATTTTTATTTTAGCATACCACGAATTATAGAAAGAGTAATCATTTTATTTGTTTGTAAAATGAAGTAAATAACATAAAAAAGAAGGTTCAGCACAATGATGGTCAGTCAAGTAAGGTTAGGGTTCAGGATGATCATGTTCATGCATACTTACCTGGCACAGGAGATACCGTGATCACGAAGGCGGTTTTCCCAGGGCGAGGCTCACCATTGCACTCCGGTGATGCTGACCCTTGCGATTAACCCAAATGTGGTTAACTCGGGTGTGCAATTTTTGTTAGCGGGGGACTGCGTTCGCGCTATCCCCCTTATACATATCATAAGGGACTCTAAATGAAATATAAAGTAAGGTGCAGCGGCGTATTTGCACTGCTTAACAAGGTCTCTGTTAATAAATAGTACTTGATTTATGCTTAAGGGTCAGCGAAGAATTTTTTTCTACGCTACTTTTACATGATTTGTATTTTGACAATTTTGTGTGAATGAAAAGATTTTCAAACTCTCCAATTGATGCCTAGTAACTCATAATACTGAAAGAAGTTTTTAATAGTCTGTTAGGAAAACGTGTTAATCTAAATGTTTTCCAGTATAATATCGAGACATTTTTTTGAGATTAAAAACTTTGATTGAGACAGAAAAAAGGAGTGTTATGTCCTCATGACACAATAGAGAACTTCAAAATATTAACTGTACTCATGTTGTGAAATGAGCCTGAACTTATCCTAATGTTATATCCAACGTTATCCTTGCCAGGTCCTAACACACCTCTTATCCATGTTTGTCACATCATACTTATGCATGTGTAACTCCGCATATTGTAACCTACCAAGGACCGAATAAATGGACAATTACATCCTGCTATTTTGCAACCCAGAAAGAAGTCGCACCTGTGTCTGACCATGACATATATATACAGCGATTATAAGACATTATTGCCCATGGCCATCTTTAAACAAAAGGTAATATATTTGATTTAATTTCTCCCCATGGGGAGTGGACCGATCCCGGAGATACTGCAATACCGGGCCGATCCGCGGCAAAGGTGGAGCAAGCCCCTAGCACTTCGCCATGATCCAAAAATCAGTTTAATATCGAAGATCCCACATGGGGATCGTATCAGATATTAAGCTGATAAGAACAGATTTTATTTAAAAGAATGATACATTGTTTTTTATTTACAATAGTTTGGGTATTCCAGTAATTTGTGACAATTGGCTGACTATCTATTACATTTTATACATAGTGTTCCTATTCCACTAACTAGAACCTATTCTTTCTTCTATCTTGACTTTGGGTTTATTTCACCCTACATACTGTCTAGCCCCTGAGGTATGTTCTATATAAATCATTCTCGACCAGCGAATGGCATCACTTACACACAGTTTCCTGAAGAGGCGCAGGTATCCCCTTGATGCCAGTCTCTTCATCAGCTTCTCGTTCTCCGGGTCGTATGCTCCCAGGGGTCCCACTATGAATGCAGCCACCTTCACCTGCTGGTATTGTCTTCTCATCTCTGCTGCCAGTTCTGCATACTTTTCTTCTTTCCTCAGTCTTGCTTCTTTAAATGCCTCTTGTCCATTCTCGAATGGGCAGGTGACGTCGATCAGGATCACTTCTCGGTTCTTTTCAATCACCAGGTCTGGACGTCCATTGTCTGCTGCTCCTGGAACTCGTTCATTTGCCGACATGATCTTCCAATGTCGACCTTCTGCGGCTTTTCGTACTCTATCCACCAGGGCATTATGTCGCTTTTGCAAGGCTCGAGAGTGTATCATGCAGTGGTTTACTACATGTGGGAGCGTTTCTTCTCTATTGCACCGACGACATCTCCGATCCCTATTCTGGCCTCGCTTCGCTCCATTGACGGTATAATGAGACAAATCTCACAAGAAGAGAATTACATATATAAGTAGGAAGTATAGAGAGTAGGAATGTAAAGATAGGAAACTTGGTAGCGTGGCCTGGATGTTATTTGCTCAGCGTCAATACGCTTATCTTATCTCGTATGTCAATACACATTCATCACTTCTTAAAGGGACAACTTGTTAAACACCTCTTTGATACAACTATTTATTACTTCACTCAATGGCATGAACACATCAATATCACTATTATATCGGGGTACTAACACATTATGCTTTACGTTACTTGACACTGACTCTCGGACACACCTGAATGAATACACTTCCCACAGTAGGTAACTCACCCTAGGACGTTCTGACAAGACTCACGTGTACCCTGACGTAGGCCCAGTGAGTGCTGGCTGGGCTGCCTCCTAGGGGAGAATCTGCTTAGCTGGCGATGCCGTGGTCTGGTCGGGAGGTCTCCCTCCCGACCTGGGGAGGGGACGTGCGTGACTCTCGCTAGTTGACCGAGTGACGACCCGAACGGGAGAGAGGTGACAGCAACCAGAGTGAGAATCAGTATGACCAGAATCAGGATGATAATGGTACTGCCATGCCCGTCCTAATCGAAGTGCCCGTGGACGGGACTGTAGGGCCTTTATATGGGGTCGGCCCAGCCGGCTTCTGACCTCCAACAATTAACACTAAACTGGTTTGATCTGGATAGCTGTGTGCAGGTGTGGTCCTGGTTAGGTGCGGTTGTAGGTCACCCGGCTCACGTCATTAGCGGGCGAGGATTCATGCCAAGTGATGGGGTTATAGAACACAACTACATACTTCAACGTCACATGGACGATGCACGACGGAACAATGGCGATACCTGCATAGCAGCACTCAACTTGACCATTGCATTTGGCTCAGTGTCACTGGACCTCATTAAAAGAGCGCTCAACCGTATAGGGGTGGGACGGGATTTTGAAACAGTAGCAGGAGACATCATCAGTGGCAAGACGACAAGAATACTAACAAAGGAAGGAGAAACAGAAGAGATACCAGTGCAATGCGGGGTGCAACAGGGGTGCCCAATAAGTGGTCTCCTGTTCAATATAGCGGTCGAACCACTGTTGCGGAAAATCGCGGCCGAAGGAATGATACTGAACCAACAACACAAGCACCCATGCTTAGCATATGCAGACGATATAACCATCATTACAAAACAGCAAGATAATCTACAGCAACTCCTCTACATAGCAACAGAACAATGCAGTAGGATGGGACTGGACCTAAATCCTAGCAAAAGCTCATCATTGCACCTGTCTGGACGAAGACCTCGAGGAATGCGCCAGACACAGTTCTACGTGGGAGAAACGCCCATCCAATGGAAGAGCGATGGCGAAGCAACGCTCTTCTTGGGACGACCAGTTGGGTTCCATCTTCTGCCAAACATCCAAACAGTAGAGGAACTAATGCAACTCGGGACCAAAATACTGACAAGCAAGCTAGCACCGTGGCAGAGAATAGATGCAGTCAAGACATTCATGTACCCGGCAGGAGTGCATGCAATGAGGACTTGGCAACTCAGGAAAACAGACTGGGCACGCCTAGACAACGAAATGAAGACAATGCTTAAACAGACGCTACATCTACCGTCAAGAGCGTCGAATGAGTACTTGTACGGAAGCAGTAAAGCTGGAGCGTGTGGTGTCCCACTCGCGGCAGAAGACTCTGACATTTTCCTGGTGGATACCGCATATAAATTACTCACGTCACCGGATCCTGACGTCAGGGAAATAGCCAGAGAAGAATGCCGGCGAGTGGCAACAATGAGAACACGACAGGAGCCAAGCATGACCGACGCATGCATGTACTTAACACAGGGAGAGATGCAAACGCGAGGAAGAGACCACCAAACCATCTGGTCTAGAGCCAGGTGTGCCTCAGGCCGAATGGGGGTTTCCTGGATAGCAGAGGGAGGAGACAACATCAAGATAAAATGCACGGACTCCATCATTGAAGAAAAAGATAGAAGGAAGGTAGCCAAAACCATCCGGAGCCAGCGACGACAGATGAGAGATGAAGTTCTGCAGAATAAGCCTGACCAAGGGAAAGTGATGAAGCTCGTAGCACAAGAGAGAGCATCATCAGCATTTGTTCGAAATGGAGCCAAGTTTTCTTCTATCTCAAATTGACCTTAAGTTTCTCCCTCTCACGATTAAGTCGTTTGGGGTATTACTTATAATATCAATTATGAGGAACTTGCTATCTAGTGAGGGCTATCCCTCCTAATATAAAACTGAACATTGTTGAACTACTTTCTTTGGCATAGTAACAAGATCAATATAGCCCAGTATCATTTTATTGGGAAATTGACTAATAACCAAACTAGAAATTGATACAATTCCAAATTTTCTTCAATTATATGCAAGAAATGTCTATACTTATGTAATCATTTTACAAATACTTCAGGAACTACTTTTCTGGGCGGAGCTTCATTCTTTCATGAAGGTTGGCATACAAGGTTCATAAAGTAATTGTCTCACGCATTTAGGCACTTTCATTTTTAGTGCAATTAATATTTTTCGGAAATTAGTTTTCCAGTTACTATGTAAAAATAAAATAAAATAAAATAAAAACAGCGGGTTTGTTGGTGGTACCATAGTAAAAAAAAACAGTGGCAATGGGCGTATCTCTACGTGGGGAAAGTACAGTAAATGTGTTCTTCAGTCTGCCCCTCAAACATGCCAGTTTCTTCCTTCACTAACACTGGTCAATAAGAGCTCCTAAACAAAGAAAGAAGGCATTAATGATAGTGATTAAGGAAAACTGAAAATTGTAAATGGTAACATAGCCATGAAGTGTGAAGAATAGTAAATTAATTGGTTACATAATTACGATTTTTGTAATTGTAGATTTTAAATGTTGATGTATAAGGAATTCGAATGTTTATCTGCAAACAAAACTCGAGATAGATCCTTGTTGCACCAATTTACAGGTGAAGCAAAGTAATAATATTACCTAATGTGCATTAATTTAATTGCAACAGCTTTGGAATCGCTTTCTCGGCCTTTTGGCTAAGATCAAAGTGTAGTATATATTCATATTTCTCTCTTTTGCTACTTCCATACTTATTACTAGTTGCGGGATCTGCTTCTCGGCCTTTTGGCTGAGCTGTGTGCTGGATGCCATCAATTCAATTTCAATTTCAATTGTTTATTCCTTGATAGAGGAAGCGGGATCCTAGTGCTGTCACTAGGTACCCCTGTACAATGACACCAGAATCATCTGGCAAGTGTGAAAAGTATATACAGTATAAATATTATAAAGGGGCTTACTAAAGCCTAAGGAAGGAAGGATGTTCCTTTAACACATAATTAATATTATTTACAAAATATCTGGCCAGTATTGGGAGGATCATCGTGTCTCCGTCAGGGGGTCGTGGAGTGGTGGTCCAGCAGGCGTCACGGAAGCGTTGTGTGTGGGGACATCTTAGGAGGTAGTGAATAAGGGTGCGGCTGTCGGGTCTTCTGCATAACGCACAAGAGCAGTGCTCAGGGGATGTGGGGATACCAATCTCCCAAGCAAAGTCATACCCAATGATGATACGGGCAGCAATCACGTCCCCCTTCCGCGACCCTTTCCCGTAGACGTACGAGAGATCAGGAAGTTTACGGAGGACATTGTACCATGTGGGCGGGGAGTCCAGGGGGATGGCTGCTTTCCGAGCTTCTCTCTGTTTGCGGCGGATTTGGGTCCTAATCTGTAAGAGTGTTCGAGGAACAACGTAGTCAGGTGTGGCCTTGTTGCAGCCAGTCTTGGCAAGGTCATCTGCTGCCTCATTCCCCAAGATACCGACATGACTAGGTATCCATAGGAATGTCACAGGACGGCCTTCATCCTGAAGTGTGGATGTTAACCCTCGTATTCGGAGGATGAGGTCCTTATTTTCCCCAGATCCAAATGCGATACCGTCGAGAGCAGACCTGGAATCGCAGCAGACAAGCAAGGGGCAGAAACCATCTGCTTCTTCCTCAGCGAGAAGGGCAGCAAGGAGGGCTATTAGTTCAGCCTGAGTGGAGGATGCCCCGTCAGAAACTCTGAGAGACAGTTTGATAGGCTCAGGGGCATGAGGACGGGAGATGTACACACCAGCCCCGGCCCTACCTGTAGCGGGGTCAACAGAACCATCAGTGTAGAGGACGACCCTACCTGGGGACCAGTGAGCGATCCTGGAGAGGTGGTATTTGCAGAGAATAACAGGGTTCACCTGGGATTTCGGGAGCGGTCCACCGAGGGCAATCACTTCAGGTTGAAAATCCAGCCAGGGAGAAGGAGACGAACCAACAGCAGGGGTGACAACAATATCAGGCAGGAGGTCGTGTTCCTGAAGGGCTCGGATGAGTGACCCTCGCCACTGTCTTCTAGATGGAGGTCGGTCTCGAACAGCAGTAGTCAAGTTGGTTTGGACATAGTTGCCCCTAGGATCCCGTAGAATGGAAACGGCAGTTTTTAGGTAAAACTCCTGGACACGATCCTGTAAGGGGGAAAGACCAAGTTCGTTATATAGAGAAGTAGAGCGTGTCCACTGAGGAGCCCCAAGGATGATACGAGCAGCTTTCCTCTGGATAACTTCGAGACGGTTGACAGCAGTCCGACTAATGTTGACGAGGGCAGGGGCGGCGTAGTCGACACAGGAACGGACAAAAGACTTGTACATGGTGAGAAGTACAGGGATGCTGGCACCAAGGGAACCCCTGCACATGGTAGAGAGGGGAGCGAGACGCCGAAAACATATGTCTCGAAGATAGCGGACTTCAGGGATCTGACAACGTGTGCGAGTTACATACACACCCAGGTATTTTGTCTCATTAACCCAGTCCAAGGGCGTTCCTGATAAGATAAGGGGTGGAGGTACAACACGACCGTGCCACATGGCTTTTGTTTTCGCAGTTGAAAGAAGGAAACCAAGTGAATCACACTCTCTGGAGACCAGATCAAGGGCTTCCTGCATGCTGAGGTAGTCAGGGGCTTGGAGGAGGACATCGTCGGCATATCCTGAGTGGACAACTTCTGTCGGCCACGGGAGTGATGCAATGGAGTGCATGAGAGTGTTAAACAAGGTGGGACTCAGGACTCCACCTTGAGGGGTGCCGAGGTTCATTTCTTGAACAGGAGACATAGAGCCTTCAACGCGAACCCGGGCCTGACGTCCAGTGAGGTAAGAGGCGATCCATTGTAGAAGTCTCCCTTTAACCCCTAACCGTGCAAGTTCAGCTAAAATGAGGGCAGGCTGAGCCGTATCAAAGGCTCCCTTGATATCAAGGAAGACGGAGACGCGGGCAGTCTGATTGCAATAAAAGGAAGCAATGGAGTGTGCTGTGCTGCGATGTTGAATGAAACCATTGAGGGAGTTGTGGAAGCCGCCTATGGTGTGAAGAAGGCGACGATGGAGTATCCTCTCCATCATCTTGCAAACACAGGAGGTAAGACTAATGGGTCGATATTTCCCAGGATCTCCCGGCTTAGGGATGGGGATAATAGTGGCATTTTTCCAGTTGGACGGGAGAACCCCATGTTCATAAGACATATTGTAGAGAGCAAGCAAGGGGCCGTTAGGAATATTAGTACAGGCGTTGAGGACGGAGTAGGTTATCTGATCATCCCCAGGAGAGGTGTCTTTTCTAGAGCGACGAGCACTGTCAAGCTCGAACTGTGTGATGGGATGATCAGTGGGGGCAGGGGAGGTAAGAGCAGCACGAACAACAGGCTCAGACGCATCGATGCGAGCCTGCACTGCCTCCTGCATTGGATCTGGAAGTGCCTCAGGGGAGGAAGCTCGTGCCCAGTCCTCCATTAAAGAGCAGGCAAGGGAGGCGGGGTCAGGGTGGGGAGGAGGCCTCCGTCGAGTACCCCGTATAGCATTAATCCGATTCCATACATAAGAGGGTGACGACTGGAACGATAGAGACCCCGTGAAGGATAGCCAGTCCGCCTCACGTATCCGACGGCGCTCCTGAGTTGCAAAGGAGCACCAATTTTTGAAGTCTTCCCAGTCCTCTGGAGACCGAGACCTCCGTATGGCAGAGTGGAGATCACGGGTTACCTGCCGGAGATGTCTCATGGCAGGGATACGATACCAGTAGTTGGTGGCACTTCTGGGGTGACGGGGAGGGCGTGGAGGGGTAGCGCGATTGACAGAGTCATACACGGCATCAACAAAATCAGCGCTGTAAGAGTCAAGGGACTGAGGGACAACATAGGAATCCGCCCAGGTAGAAAGGTATTGGGTAAAGGAAGGAACAGCATCTTGTGTGAGACGAAGGCGAGGGGATCGATAAGGAGTTGATGTCGGGGCAGAGAAGGAGAGCCTGAGATGGGTAGTAACGGCAAGATGGTCACTATACAGAGCAGGCTCGGTGCAGACGGTAGGATGAAAGGAAGTATGACCGTTCAATAGTAAGCCAACATCAAGGAAACTATGGGGGAGGCGAGTAGGATCGTCAGGACAAAGAAAGCGAACATCATCATCCCCATTAAGAAACTGTGAGAGATGTGATCCGTTAAGGGTACATGGAGTGGGATGATCCGGAGTAAGAGTGGGATGGCGGGCATTAAAGTCGCCAAGAACAATAGTGGGAACCCCATCATGGAGGTCGTGAAGAACCTGGGGGTCCAGAGAATCACTCTTGAAATGAACATTGACTACACGAAGGGTCCGGTCACCAAGAGTAAGGGAGACAGAAAGTAATTCAGACGGGGGTCCATGTGAGTCAGGTGAAGGGAGACGAACAGATGGAATGGTGTTACGCACAAGGGTGAGGAGGCCACGAGCCTGCCCACGGTACCGAGGCAGGGTGTAAACAGAATAGCCAGAGAGGCGGAGTGGAGTAACATCGTCTGTGATGGTTTCCTGAAGTAGAGCAACATCTACTTGATGGGAGAGCACAAACTGGGCGAGGTCTGTCCGGCGAGGTCTAAGTCCCTGGATGTTCCATTGTAAGAAGAGGAGGGAACGGCCTCCGGTGTGAGATGAGTCGGAGGGGCTAGACAGGGCTCCAGAGGAGGTACCAAATTCTGTTGAGAGAAATGGAGAGGGAGGAGTGGGAGAGCGAGGGATGGATCCTCCATCTCGGGAGATGGAAGGAGGCGGGTCATCAGGGCTTGCAAAGTGCGCCCCTGTTGGGTCAGGGTGTCCAGAATGAGTTGTTGTTGCTTCTGCAATGTCGCAATTGTTTTCACAAACAAGTCGAGTTGGGCTGAGAGAAGGTTGATTTGCTTGGAGTGGCGATCCAGACGGAGAGTGATTGTTTCCATAGAACCAACTTGGTGTACCTGTGCAGGAGCTGGAGGTGGCAGCGAGGATTGCCGAGGGCCCGACTGGGCATGTGGTGGTGGTAGCGACGGAGAGGGACGGTGAGGGTTCAGTTGAGTAAGAGGTGGTGGTGCTGGTGAGAGACAGCGGGGGTCTGGGTGGGCAGGAGATGGTGGTGACTGTGTGGCAGGGCCGGCAACGACCTTGTTCCAAGAACGGTAGGGAGAGGGAGGGAGGGGAGAAAGGATGGGTGGTAGGGGTGATAGAGGGGGTGGTAGAGGAGAGGAGATCAATGGGAAATCCTTGGTGGATGGAAGAGGCGGTGGTGGATAGGATTGAGGTTTGGTTGACAGGGGCTTCGTCAGAGACGAGGGCGGTGGTACAAGGTAAGTTTTCCCCGGGCGAGTGCCAGGACGCTGTGGGCAATTGGCATTCCAGGCGTGGTGACTGCCATGGCAATTGACGCACCGTGGAATAACTGGGATTTTGTTCTGAATTTTCGATTTGCATTCCACTGTGTCGTGAGGACCTGCACAGAAACCGCAGGCGACCATCCTCGTGCACTCCCAGGTGCGGTGTTTCCACGATTGGCAACGACCACAGATTTTCGGGGTTCCGATAAATCGGTCGAGAGGACAGTTGTGAATTGGTCCTACATTCACCTTCGGGGGGAGGGGGCCCACCCACCAGCCGATGAGTTCGTTGGATGGACGTTTGGAGACCGGGTTGATGCGGCGTTTCATGTCCAGTAGTTGTGGGCGAAGAGGGCGAAGATCGTCGATAGGGATCTCCCAGGGTACGTGGCGAACCATTACCTTGGTACGACGAGTTTCTGGGGTGATGATGGTGAACTTCAGCATCACCTCCCCCTGGGGAGCAGGAAAGCCCACCTGAGTGAGCAGGCGTACCGTCTCGTCCATTTGTGTGGTGACTATCACGGCTGTGGGACCTCGGCGGAGGCGAAGTGTTGAGTCCTGAAGTGGAGAGCAGTGACGGAAGAACCAGGTCGTCCGTGTGCTCAGAGGCAAGTCCCGAGGGAAGGCGAGACGACGAAGGCGCGACGGGGCAGGGAGACAAAGGGAATCCCCTATGTCCATCGTCTGCGGAGGGTCGGTCATTGAACCACATGTAGGCTCACTTGGGGACCCCGATGACAGGAGTCCACCCTCTACAGCCCCAGAAGGGGTGCAAGGGGGAGCCGTGGCCCCTGCTGGAGACCCTGACTTCTGAGGTTTCTGCTTCTTCTTTGACGTGTCTTCAAGAAGAAAGTCGTCAGCATCACTGTCACCTACTGCCGCCGTTTCCAACGAACGGGAGCGTTTAACGGCGGGCATAGGGCACGTTGGCAACACTGCAGTCAGGTGGAGTGGTAATGACGTCACACTATCACATTGCGCATGCGCAAACTTGAAAAACTTTGCTTAGAGGGATCGGGTGGTAGGACCAGATGTTTTATCCCCAAAAAATGACAAAGTCCAAAAGTAACAAAAAAATAAATGCCACTGTGCGGATAACTGGGTCTTACTATAGTTGTCTGCACAGGCTGGGATTGGTAGACGCGCTGAATTCGTCAGAAATACGAATTTTAAGGAGCAGTCTCTTACAGCCTTTGTTGACACTACGCACGCATGCGCGTTCCTCTAGATGCCATCTTGTACTGAATTCCCGGCCAGGCAATCACGAATGTATCGTCAAGAGGCAGATGAGGGAGGAGCAAAGGGTTTGCCATTTTCGATTCCAGTGTGATGTGTAATACTGCCCCAACAAAGAGAGGCTTGATCAACCACAAAGTAGCCAGACATGTCCGACAGTGGAGGAGGAGAGAGACAATCAACGTCAGGTGGAGCAAGGACAGCGGAACCAACAGGATGCCTTTTGGCTAAGATCAAAGTGTAGTATCTGTTCTTATCAGCTTAACGGGGAGTACATAATCAGTGTCCTTTTTACATAGAAGAAAGAACACAGATTTGGACTTTCTAAGAGGTGAAAGTATGAGAGTTGACTATACTATATTTTAGGAGGCGGGCAGGGAACCCGGTATTTCTCCATTGCTGTGGTTATTACTAAGACCATCCAGTGAGAGGAAACATACCGTGGGTACCCCAAAACCTGGTCCCGGAACCGGAAAGGTAACCCGGGACCCCACGTGGGTGCTTCATTGTACCATGCTTTGGGATTTTGTATTTGCAGGCATCCTCGCAGAGCGTCCTTAGCGGAGCTGGCATAGTCGACGAAGAGTGTCTCTAATTTCAAAGCATCAAGTATCTGCGGCATCCCAACGTGTCCCTGGAAGGGTTCCTTGAACTTCCAGTATTCACCACAAGTTCCTCCGCTGAACTTCGGCGTCGGCCTTTGGGAGAACCTCATATTTTCTAACAGTTCTCTCACCCAGCCCTGGGACCTCGGCAGGTCGTCCTTTTGGTCCTTCATCAACGTTAGTGGTTTCGGTGAGCGAGCTTGATGCTCGGAAGTACTACTGCGCTCCCCCTGGTGAAATGTTCCCGGCTCCGCGGTTAAGGTGAGCACCGGGAGTCCTCTTGGAGTATATAGCATTTCTTCGTCAGTTTTGGTTTGAGGAAGGTCGTGTCTCTGGTAGTGATAACACCTTTCCGCGATCTTCTGTTGTTGTTGAGCAAACGGCTCACTTCTCTCCATATCATTATCATCATCTGCGCAGTGTTTCCATTTTCGTGTTATGATCATGTAAATAGAAGTTTTGGTGCTATTTCATAAAATCCATCTGGAGCTAAGCGTGTGCTCCACCATTACCGAAATGAATTGTAAACCTGTCTGGGGACTGAAAGAATACCATTATTTTAACGTAATATAAAACAGTACAGTATATTTCAATCCAAATTTTCTCAAGTTCAATCTTGTACTTAAAATACTGTACTTGCAAGTGGTTTATGGGAATAAGATTAGTAATTTGCCTAAAATAAACACCTTGCATGTATATTGTGACGGTTCAGTTGTGTCAAGTGGTAGTGTAACGGGCCGAGTTTTCTCTTTTCAATAATTTACCATCCAACTATTCTTTTCTGTTAGTATTCTAGTTATTCATATACTTATATGTTCTGTGTAGCATTCTTATATAAGTAACTCTTATGCTTCTCTGCTTATGTTTTCCAAGTCAATGTTCTTCCTTTAAATTTCCTTTCATATATTATGATCTCTTCCATATATTTCGTTCTAGTTATATTCTAAACCATGGATTAACCTGGGAAACCATGTCTTTCTTATTATCACACTTATTATACTTACACCGGTAGGACTGCCACCACCCAGGATTTTCTAGAATATAACATCTCTTAGTTAACTGTTAGGTAGCGAGCTTCTAGGCACGTGAGTTAGTTATTTTCTGAGAACCAATGTGGGAAAGGATAGAGTGGTGATACTCGTAGACGTAGATTACTAATTCAATATTTATTAACACAGTGATTGGGTAAGATGCATCTTAGATTCACTCAGACAAAGCAGAACTGCAATTTATTTCTTAAGTCATCAAACACTTCAAGAACTTATTACCTCATTAAATACCTCCAAATACTTATTACTTCAATCGACAATTGTGGTATTGTACTCTGCCACATGATATTCAGTACTGGGTATACACCAGATATCACTGGACCCTCAGGTCTTACCTTACCAAGTAGCAAATTAACTCTTCACTTCTTGGTTATATCATTATACTCTCAGATTATCATTTCATGGTCACTACCAATGAATACATAGCACACTGGACAACTCCACAATTATCTCAACATACAATACCTCCTGTTAATTCACAAGGAACGACATGGCACTTTTAACTCTCATTCAGTGGTTCAATACTTAACCTGGGATACTATATTTCTGCTAGTTATCCCCCAAACAAGATACCATAATACTTAGGCCTATGTAACTGTGAGGAGTGCCGCAGGGTACGCTGGTCTCTACAACAAATGAAGATCGCTGTTAGGCGTCGGTTATAGACCGATACACGCTCAGGGAGTGGGCGCCTGGTTTGCAGGAAACGGACTTCCCAGTTCAGTCCTGTCGAATCAACGGCATCGTCCAACCCGGTTACTGCCCCACGTTAGCCGATGAGTATTCAGCTCAACACACTGGAGAGATGTTGAGGAAGTCACGAATACGTAAAGGTCTAACTTCAACTATACAAAACATACGCCTAGCAACGGTTCAGGCAATATCTAAATCTCTACGTTACTCGACTTAATTGGCACAGAATTCACTATGTTAACACATGAGCACTGATATTCACCAAAATTGACTAAGTTAAACTGAATTAATAGGCGGCGGGAACACACGTTAACATACCTGGAGAGACGTTGAGGAAGTCACGAATGCGTGATTCTCCCTCGTGTCGAGGTATATACGGGCACTCGCGGGGCAGCTTGGGCCTCCGTATTCATACCAGAAGGGTCGATCTTACCAACAACAAAACTTCTCTATCATTTTGGATCACTGTATACTTAGTTATGAACTCCGGTGTTCTTGATCAGGGTAATTTCCTATGTCTATTCATATAATCTAATCAGAGGTTGAGCTTGCCAGGAAAAGGTGGAATATACACGTCGATAACATTAATTCTGCAAGCTCAGGCCTGAGACGAACAAGGAGCTAGTCACGGGGAGGCGCTAGATCTTGGAGATTATACCAGTTGACAGAATAGTTCAGGAGATTAATGACTTTCTCAAATAGACAACTGACACTAATTAAACTATAAACATCAGATTCTCTGATGTCGGGGCGACAAAATGATATAACTTCAGGCGCGATCAGAAACTCATGGATACCCCCACGGACGACATAAAATACGCCACTCTAGCTGGCAAACTCGACACTCACTTACTTGACACGTTCTACTAACGATAAGGACAGTTGAAGCATCCTACCCCACTCACAATGGATATTGAATGTTCCAACTGTAAACAGACATATCTAAGTTGTCTCAAAACAAAGGTGTTCTCTCTCACACTCACATTCATTTTATAGAGAGGTTGGTTTCAGTAAGTCAAAGAAAATGGGATAACGGAGGAAGGAGGTGTCTTGAAGTGATGAGAAAACGGACTCCTCAGATGGAGGACTCAAACGAAAGCCGAGTTACATGTTTTGTGGGCTATTGAGCGTAATATGAATCATTTGATTTTGGCGCTAACTGACGTGTAAGACCGTGGTCATTACAGCAGGGCAGGGTGTGGGATCCTTATAAATCAGTACACAGAACAAGGTACTGATGACAAGAAAATTGGACAACGGCCGAGCAATTTTAGATCATCAACACAAGCCGAGTTATATGCATTGTTAGTAGGATTAGAAAATGTTGTAAAGAGGAATAAAGATATATATCTTTTTGTTGATAGTAGGGCAGCTTTAGATTCTTTGAGCAGCGGGAGTTCAGTCTTTGAACACATTATTGGTTTATGTAGAAAAATTGTAAATACAATAAGGAAAAAAGGCCATAGTTTTCGATTTGTATGGGCCCCTTCACATGTGGGGATTGGTCTTAATGAAGCAGTAGATATAATAGCAAAAAGATTCACGGAAAAGGCCGAGATTGACATAATATGAATTAAAACTTTGAAAAAATTATGAGCAAATTGCGGAAAATACAATCAATAGAAGATAATTTAAAAAGGAATGAAATATATGAGTGTAATGGTCATGACGGCTAACCTTAAAACCTTAAGGATTCATATTACGCTCAAACGTCCACAAAACCTTCTGAGTCCCCCCAGTGGAAACGTCCCCCGTTCTCTATTTCCCACGTCTTGGTCTATGGGAGTAAACGCTGTATGTTGGGACCTGTTGCCATCTAACCCTTTGTAATCAATTTAATTGTGCTTTCGATAGCTGAGTCAGAGCATTGCTAGTTGAGATAATAATAGAGAATGAAATTGAGTTCATAGTCTCAATTTCAAGGTCAGAGTGTACAGTAAATTAGTTAATCGGAATAGGAGTAGGTGGACTCCCTGGTCTGTTTTGAGTGAGGGCCCCGCGAGCATTTCTACCGTTAGTAAGTGCTCGTCCCTTTATCCATCCAGGTCCCCTGACGCTGACTCCCGTTTGTCTCCCGATCCCATTGTGATTATTGAATCGCTCTACCATCCAACAACGGCCTCGGATGTATTAGTTGTCCAGCCGGGATCATATGTGAGAAGATGGCACCGATGCAGCCGGATTAATGTGCCCCAAGGCTTCGTTGGGCCAGACCCCAGACCCGCCATGTGTCTGGCTACCCATCTCGGGTCGGAGTGTAACCGACCACAACAGCAGTTGTAGAGGCGCCAGTGCTATACCCTGTGACAGGTCTTGGAATTATGGTCCACAGTGTGGTTGTAGGTGTTGTTAATACTTACCCATGTCGGGGTTTGTATCAGTATTAGTGTCTTGGGAGGAAAGACAAGGAGCTGGTCCTACGATATAATGTAAGGTGACACCAGGTATTGGGTGCACGGTAAGAGTGTAATGTCCGAATAACTGCTGTTGAGTAAATAGGAAAACAAGGAAACCAGTACATAAGACATAGAGAGTTTGCAATAGGCCCAGGAGCTGAGCCTGGCAGTTATATGTTAATAACATCTATTTTCCCCTTGGATTTTATATTAATATATTTGTTTTTAGAGTACTTTAGGTGTATTCATTTCTCCCACAGTATTTTACCTTTATTTCCATCCAAGTGACCTGATACCAAAATTACTATACTCACGTGCCTAGACCCTCGCCCATGCTACCCAAGAATAGGTGACGGAACTGAGTAGAGTAAGAACAAAGAGAAGTAGATAAGATGAGGGTGGTGTAGAAACAGAGAGGGAGTCAGGCGCCCTCACATTGGTGGCAGACCGAGAATGCGCCCCCTCACATTGGTGGCAGCTAGAGAACCCGCCCCCTCACATGAGAAAAGTGAAACAATGAAACATTACTATCATGTTCTCATGAACACAAATTTTACAAATAGGAAAGATAGGAGCAGGTGGAAAGATTCGGTGTGTATGAGGTTAAGATTAGGGTATAAATATTACTGGGAACTTGGAGCCGAGAGAAGTGAACGGGATATGGAATGTAGAGTTTGTAGAACATCCAGGTCCCATACCCTGCCACATGGGATGCCCATTTCTTAATGTATATAGAAATGCCCACATTAATAATGTCTCCAAGCAAATAGAATGGATGCTTAAAAATAGGAAAGTAGATGAAATATTCAAGAAATATAGAAATTTTGCATCTGGAATATAACTATGTACTATACAAGATATATCTGTATTAGGGATTTATGTGAGTCCTGAGAGGGACATTCCTGGACTGGGGTGGCGGATGACTTAAGTCACTTCATCCCTTTGAGATGTATTTTTTTTTATCTCAATAAACGTATCAATCAACTACGTGAAAATGAGACTACGAACTCATTTTACTTTCCTAAGATCCTTTTTTCAAACTTCGCTGTGACTGAGCTATCGAAGACCAGAATTAATTGATTTCAAGGTTCAGGATGGCAGTCCCTGGTGAACGCTCCGGAGCGTTAGACAAGTAGTATTAGGTTACACCCGTTAGATTTTCAGAGATACGTGGCGTGAGAGTCCCCTTCAGGATAATTAATTAATTTCTTAATTAACACCCTTACAACAATTTCACCATGAACGTCAGATTCTGTGATGTTCATATATGAAAAGGGGGTGACTTCAGCCACAGTTAACAATTACTGGCATCTCTAGGGATGACGTCAATGTTACCTCATTCTTAAAGTAGATTCTACCCTGACTTATATTGACATGAGCACCGTGAAACGTCAACAAAGGCTGTGAGTGAGCTCTCCCTACAATTCCCAATTCTGATGAATTTAGTGAGACGACTACCTTCAGTCTGTTTAGAGAACTAAAGTGGAGCCCAGTTGTAAGCACGGTGTCGCTTGTGAAATTTATAGTTGTTGGACTTAGACAATATTTTAGATAAAATATCTGGACTTCCTGCCTGGACCATCTGGTCGGTTATTTTCGTATCTGCGCATGCGCAGTGCGAAGAGCGTGACGTTGAATGACGTGGTAGTGACGTCGTTGCCTCTCCATCTCGCCTGTGACCGAACACAAGCATTGCACAATGCCTGGGGAGAGTGGTGGGCAGAAACCTATGAAGGCTTTGGCTAAAGTAGAAAAGATTGCCCTACTGAACAACTTAGAAGACGACCTGAGGCTTTCAAGTAGTGAATCAGAAGCAGACAATCCGCGGCCAACAACAATAGCAGTGATAGACAATTTTGAAGAAGTGATTAGTAAGAAAGAAAAGAAGAGGAGGCGAGAGGAGGCGAAGAAAAGTGAAGGAAGTGACAGTGATGAGATCATGAGTGGTAGGAAGAAAAGGACGACACACACAGAAGGAAGCAGAAAGAATTCAACTGGGAATAAAACACAGTAGGTGTTGACTGAATCCAACACCCTTCAAGAGTCAGACCCCAGTGATTATGACAGTGACGGTAATGTTTCTATGGGAAACACTAGCCACAGTGGAAACAGCAATGCCATGGACCCTATCACCCTGCCCTCTGCCAAACAAACAAGTAAGCTGAATCTCCACTTTCCCAAGGACTCATTAAAATCTATCGAGGATCGGTTTAATTGGATGATGAAGTACTGCAGACAGCATGGTCCCAACATTCAATTCCGACAGGGTAAGAACCGGAACTTTATCAAGTGTCAGACTCCTGAAGTCTATAAAACCCTTAGTACTGTTGGCTTTGACGGGGTTGTCCTAGTGGCCCCCCCAGCAGACGCTGATGAATGTTGCCACATCCTAGTGAAACGATTCCCCCTATACCCTGACATCGAAGATGCACGTGACTTTAATTCTAATATACTCAGTATACGTCGACATTACCGGGGACACACTCCACAAGCTGCTGTTATTGTCAAGTGGAAGGGAAGGGTATGTCCAACCACTGTGGAAGCCCATCCAATCCTTCCACCACTTTATGCAGAGCCCTATCATCCTGGGCCTGCATTTTGTGTTATCTGTTCTCATTGGGGTCACACCTTCACTGCCTGCTGCCGACGTGATCGTCCTAGATGTCGCTTCTGCTCACGTAACCACAACTCCGCCGCCTGTGCCCAGAAAATCAAAGACCACCTTAATAGGGGTGGTGTGGGCTATGTAGTTCAGCCCAGGTGCTGTAATTGTGGCGGCCGGCACAATGCTGACTCACGGCAGTGCCCCAGTCGCCCTTCTGTCCCAGGGGAGAGGCCTCCCCAAGGACTGCCTCTACCACAACGCCCCCCTCAGTGTGCTGGGTCACCTGCCCCTGCCTGGCTTCACCAGGCTGCACCACAACAGCACCTACCATTCCCTAACTCAACCACTACTGACCCTCCTCCCCGTCTCTACTCTGACGCTATCAAGCCTCGTGTTCCCACCAGTTCCCCCCCACAACCCCGTCTCTTCCCTGACGCAGTCAAGCCTTGTGCCGCCACCAGTGCCCCCCCACATCCTCGTCTCTACCCTGACGCTGTCAAGCCTTGTGCCGCCACCAGTGCACCCCCACAACCCCGTCTCTACCCTGACGCTGTCAAGCCTTGTGCCGCCACCAGTGCCCCCCCCACAACCCGTCTCCAGTGACATGACACAGATCACGTCCCTCTTCCAAGAATTTACCAGTCATGTTGAGAAACTCTTGGTTACACTCTGTACCGCCATCTCCAACCTACACCGCCAACTCCTGCCCTTTGCTGCCACCCAGTCACTCCCCTCTTTTGGTTTGACACAAGCTGGTAGTCCCCCTGTGAGCCCCCCCCCTGCTCACAGGTTGTGTGTACTGGGGCCCCCCGAGCCAAGCCCTGCCTCATCTTTACGTCACGTGGTGCCTCAACCTGTCTACCCACCTCAAACCTCGCCTACTCCTGTGTCTGTGCTGTCTCCACCAGGGCTACCTGTTGGACCTGAGGACCCCCACCCCCAGCTACCCATACTCCAGCGACATGCCGGCACCTAAGGCCCATCCATCTACGTCAGGGGTAATCAGTCTAATACACCACAATGGATAGCAACGCTACAGGACTGCAGGTACTCACCTGGAACATAAACGGCTTGCAAAGCAAGTTTGGTGCCCTCAAAACCTACGTCTTCACTGAAGACGTCGACGTGCTGTGCCTCCAAGAAACGCGGTGTGCTGCTGGTACCTATGTGCTCAGTGGCTACACATGTGTTGAGAGCCCATCCACTCCTGTTCTCCGCATCGACGGACTACCACGAAGCCATGCACGTGGACTACGGATCTACGTCAAGAAGGATGTCCCCTACCAACCTCTCGACGTCCCCCTTGATGACGACACCACCGACGCACATGCCATCACAATCACACTAAAAGGTATGTCCCTCAATATTGTCAATGTCTATGTGCCTCCCTCCACCCCTACTGTACCTGTCCTACCACACCATATCACCTCCACCCCCACCCTCCTTGTGGGGGACCTCAATGCCCGTCACCCTAGTCTCGGCTCCCAGGGGCCCCACTCAAACTCCCGGGGTAACTCCTGGCTCTCCTACCTACAAACCACCGATGACCCTGTACGTCTTCTCTACCCTCCATCACCCACCCACATCGGGGGAGGGAAACTTGACGACATAGCTCTCTACTCTGACCCTCACCGCCCACACTCCACCCGCATCCTCCACTCCCCCCCACAGTGACCATTTCCCTATCCACACTACCCTCCAGTATGTGAGAATACCCGTTCCACCCAAGGGCCCTAGGCTCAGGCTACCCCCTGCCAACATACCTGCCTTCATCACTTCCATTGCTGAATGGTTTCAGGGATACACTGTCACCACCGCAGACCAGCTCTACCTTGATCTGTCCAAACAATGCACTGACCTCCTCCGCCCTGTCCCAAAACACCGCCGCCCTAACCGCCAGCCCAGGAGTCAGTGGAACGTTAACCGTGACCCTCATGTTAAGTCTATACGAGTATGGCACCGAATAGCAGTCGACCCGTGGAAGAAATCTCCCAGCTCCCCTGACTCTCTACGCTTCCTGATGCGCACAAATAAAGAGCTCCAATCTGCCATCACTCTCGCACGAGAGAAGCAGTGGTTTGATTTTCCTTCTTCTATTGACCAGTCTACATCTATAGGTGATACATGGCGCACCATTAACCGTGCCCGGGGCACCAACGCCAGACCCGCGCTCCACCCCAGACCAGCTGCCCGAGCTGAGGCGCTCTCCCAGATGTGGCAGGAGGCCGCCTCCATTGATGCGCTACCACCCGCTGTACGAGACCTCACCCTCGCACTGCAACCACAACGCCGACAGCGCATCTTCGAGTACCAAGACCTATTTGCAGACACTGACGTGCCTTTCACACAGTGTGAACTACTAAATGCTGTTAAGCGTGGTCGGTCCACCGCCCCAGGCGATGACGGCGTCACATATGATGTGTTAAATGCCCTTATTGCCACCCCTGGTAACCCCCTCCTCTGTTTATTTAACCTCTCTTTTGATACTGGTCAGCTGCCTCACTCATGGAAGACTGCCACCACCATCCCAGTCCCTAAACCAGGCAGACAAGATGAATATTGTCCAATATCCCTCATCTCCTGCTTCTCAAAGATGATGGAGCGCATGATACTCCACCGCCTCCACTGGAAAATTGAAGCCCACCTGCACCCTGACCTCTATGGTTTTCGCCCCGGAAAGAGTACTGCTCACTGCATCGCTCACTACATGGCAAACACCTCTGCCAAAACCTCACTCTTCGTCGACTTCAAGGGTGCTTTTGATAAAGCCAACAGTGAAGTGATCCTTGAGGGCCTCACTCACATGGATGTGAAGGGCAAACTCCTCACGTGGATTGCTGACTACCTCTCCCATCGACAGGCCCGTGTCCGTTTACAGGGCCACTACTCTAAGATCAGGGACCTTGATCTTGGTACGCCTCAGGGAGGTGTACTCAGCCCTACACTCTTCAATGTTCTCATGAACTCCATCTGCCGTCTCAACGTCATCTTTGCTGAGCGAGCCTTAGACGGTCACATCATAAGCTACGCTGATGATATCCTCCTCCAAATTACTACAGTGCAACATGAACAACCTATACTCTCCACGTTCGCCCGGACCTGTCAAACACTCGGGCTAGTCATCTCACACACTAAAACCAAGTTCATCTCACGCTTCCGGCGTCAGACACCACTGATTCTGCAAGGACAAGACATCGATCAATTACGCACCTACAGGTACCTTGGTCAACCTGTTCGAGCCACTACCAGAGCCACGACCTCCGCTGTCGCCGCCCACGTCATCTCCCAGTGCCGCCAACGAACGAGGCCCCTCCAGTCCCTCACTCACGGCCTCAAAGGAGCCTCTGTCAGGGTCCTACGTCTCATGTACATTGCCATCGTCAGAGCTGTCATAGATTATGCCTCTCCTGTCCTTGTAGTTGCCTCCCAGCGCGAGAAACAAAGCATAGAGAAAATCCAAAACAGAGCGATGAGACTCATCCTCGGCTGCCCTATGACCACCAGAACAGAAGTCATGCAGCGCGAACTAATCATGCTTCCCGTCTGCAATCGAATTACTGCTCTCAATGCCATCCTTGGTGTTAAACTTCTTCGCAGTGAGCAACCGACTCCCCTGTCGCGCTCACTAAACTCACATCTTAACACCCTCCTGCGCCGACTTGTCCCCATTACTTTCCCCCCTCCCTCTCACCTCTGGCCTGTCCACACTGCTGCTGACATCCTGCGTTATCACCTCTACACCCCCTCGAACCCTCTCCCTCCCGAGTACACTCATCCGCCTCTACCGCCGTGGACCTCCCCTTGTGTTGATGTTGTCGTCCACACCTTCCCTGGTCGTAAATCCACCCAACTGAGGTATATGCTCAAACTTAACTGCCTTGAGCAGATTAATGATGTCACTTCCTCTCTAAAGACCTCCCACCCTCCGATCCTCGTCTACTGGGATGGGTCTGTTACCACGCTGGGCAGCGCTGGGGCAGCTGTGTGGATTCCTGAGCGCCAGGCCTGCAGGAAAATCAGGGTCCACGACTGGGCCTCCTCCACTGATGCTGAAAGCATAGCCATCCTCGCGGGCATTCATGAGGGGGCGACCTATGCTCGCACTGAACGCCAGAACCTCCTTATAATCAGTGACAGCACTTCTGCGCTTGCTAGCCTCAAATTACCCTCCCCCTCCTCCCCTGCCGCCCAACACACCCTAGCGGCCGTTGCCGGGCTAGAACAAACAGCCGGAAAGAAGAAACCGAATGCTGACCATATGGTTCCCTGCACCACCATCCTTCAAATGCACAGAGAGGACGCAGGGATGCCCATGGGAATGTGCGTCATCGGGGTGGTCTGGCTGCAAGCAATCACTAGTCCGACATCTAAAGGAAGCCCACAACAAGAAAATCAACGAATATATGAACATGTGTGCAGGGTGCTATCTGGTACTGACTATCCGGCCAAGCAATCACACGTGCATCCTCAACAGGCAGATGAGGGAGGAGCACAGGGTTCCCCAGTTTCGTTTCCAGTGCGACGTGCAATACTGCCCCTACTCTGCCCCAACAAAGAGAGGATTGAATAACCACAAGGTAGCAACACATGTACGGCAGTGGAGGAGGAGAGACAACCAACGTCAGGCGGAGCAACGACAGGGGAACCAACAGGCTGAAGGCAATCCAGCAAGCGCCCAGCCCTCACAGGAAGTTGGGGAAAATAGGGATAACGAGCAGAGGGAGCAGCTACAGAATTACGAAGGACTAGAGACACCACGCCCTGTCTCTGGGAGAAGTACACCAGTGTCACCGCTGAGCCCAGACGATCAAGAAACGCGACTGAGGTCGATAACGCCGAGCCAGCTGCTCCAAAATGAACCCTCACCAAAAGAGGAAGCACAGCAACCAGGGGACCTGACACCCCTCTTGCACATGCCAAGAATGCCACTGTCACCTCTAAGCCCCGATGAACAACATGGTGGAGACAGTACCCAAACAGGGGAAGCAACTCAAACACTAAGTGGTGAAGGCAACATACAGGAGCAGATTGGCATAACTCCTGAACCAAATGAAGAGCGAGATGAAGCTGAGGAGACATGGATACTGGAGCCGTTTCTGGGCACAGTGTATGAGATCCAGCGGAACCCGGACTGGGCAAGATTTGAAGAAGTACTGATTGAGATCGAGGTAGCAATTCAAGCGGCAAACAGGATAAACATCTCGCAAGGACAGAACACGACCAGGAAAATCACCGATGTCAATGATTGCAAACAGATCCAGAGGCTGTACAAATACAACCGTCGCCGAGCAATACGGCTGATTGCCGATGGGAACGGCGCAAGATGTGAAATAAGCAAGGAGAGAATAGAGGAACACTTCCAACACATGATGGTTGAAAAGGATTGTGACCTAAATACCGTGGAGCACATTCCCGAACCGCCAGACGACAGACCAGAGATGGAAATGCAGCCCTTCACAGAGAAGGAAGTATTTACAAAACTAGCAGCAGCAGAGAATTCGTCACCAGGTGAAGACAGAATATCATATGAGAACTGGAGAAAGGCTGACCCAAGCTGCCGAGTTATGGCAGCCATATTCAACGTGTGTCTCAGAGCCAAGAGAATACCAGACTCCTGGAAACGATACAGAACAATACTTGTCCCCAAAAAAGGGGGTAACCCAGAAGTCGTTTCAAATTGGAGGCCTATAACACTGAGCCGCACAATATACAAGGTGTACACGGGATGCCTCACAGCACGACTCAGAAGGTGGCTCGTTGACAACGAGGTACTGTGCGCTGCACAGAAAGGATTCATGCCAAGTGATGGGGTGATAGAACACAACTACATACTTCAACATCACATGGACGATGCACGACGGAACAATGGCGATACCTGCATAGCAGCACTCGACTTGACCAATGCATTTGGCTCAGTGTCACTGGACCTCATTAAAAGAGCGCTCAACCGTATAGGGGTGGGACGGGATTTTGAAACAGTAGCAGGAGACATCATCAGTGGCAAGACGACAAGAATACTAACAAAGGAAGGAGAAACAGAAGAGATACCAGTGCAATGCGGGGTGCAACAGGGGTGCCCAATAAGTGGTCTCCTGTTCAATATAGCGGTCGAACCACTGTTGCGGAAAATCGCGGCCGAAGGAATGATACTGAACCAACAACACAAGCACCCATGCTTAGCATATGCAGACGATATAACCATCATTACAAAACAGCAAGATAATCTACAGCAACTCCTCTACATAGCAACAGAACAATGCAGTAGGATGGGACTGGACCTAAATCCTAGCAAAAGCTCATCATTGCACCTGTCTGGACGAAGACCTCGAGGAATGCGCCAGACACAGTTCTACGTGGGAGAAACGCCCATCCAATGGAAGAGCGATGGCGAAGCAACGCTCTTCTTGGGACGACCAGTTGGGTTCCATCTTCTGCCAAACATCCAAACAGTAGAGGAACTAATGCAACTCGGGACCAAAATACTGACAAGCAAGCTAGCACCGTGGCAGAGAATAGATGCAGTCAAGACATTCATGTTCCCGGCAGGAGTGCATGCAATGAGGACTTGGCAATTGAGGAAGGCGGACTGGGCGCGCCTGGACAGCGAAATGAAGACAATGCTTAAACACACGCTACATCTACCGTCAAGAGCGTCGAATGAGTACTTGTACGGAAGCAGTAAAGCTGGAGCCTGTGGTGTCCCACTCGCGGCAGAAGACTCTGACATTTCACTGGTGGATACCGCATATAAATTACTCACGTCACCGGATCC
>CAUDMG010000736.1:0-68019 GCA_958450375.1 Homarus gammarus | reverse complement strand
TCACCCTGGGTAAGTTAGTCTGCAAACACTGGCATAATATAAACACTCGCTTGCATGTGTTTGTGGAATATTTCTAATATGAGCCTCGAAAACTTTACGGCAATAAGAAAACAACATTGTTACCCACTCAATTTCTCGTTTTCTCATTTGATTACTAACTTCATTTTCTGTGTCTTCACTCGATGGCGGACTATGAACTATAGGGTCTAGCTGGAGTTCTTCCTTAAAAGTATGCTTGTTAAGGGTCAGTATATTTCAAAGTTTAATTTTTCTGTTAGTCGTGGAGACGTTTGTTTTCTATTTCTTCTTGTACAAACCAGATGAAGATTTCCTTTGTCTGCTGTTGATCTATAAGACAATATGGCCTGCTTACTCGTCGCCAGGTCGGTTCATTTGTCTTTATGTGTTATTCTCCGCATATATAGTTTCCCGTCTTATGAATAGTCTAACTCTAAAGTTTATAGCTATGTTGCTCATCCATATGTGCATGGGTTTCACTGTTTAAATATGTGCATACATTCACAGATCAAGTGGCATATTTGTTTTACTTACATGACAATAGTCCTCCAAAACACACCAACCAATTTTTGCTTTCAATTTGACTTAACTTATTCAATTTGAACCCAACTGAGGCCTATCCAGTTGTGCTCCATAAATCAAGAGTAAATAACAATGTAGTTTTTAATATCGGCGTAAAACTGTAATATTTGCTAACAAACATACAGTTCCTCCATTCAGGCAGTACCCCGTCTATGATCGTTGATGCTGTATACCGTCCCCCCCCCCCCCCCCCAATTACAGCTGAATAGTATTGGTGTTACGAAAATCAACAATGCTTCAGTTTACTGTGTCGTTATGGACAGCCTGGCGATTTAAGTGACGAGTAAATTATAATGATGCCAACACAGGGCCAGGGGGCAGCAGTGCACCCTCCACCCACTCAACCCCCCACCCGGGAGGCGGCACCAGCTCAGCCTACCGGACAGGAGGGAACGAGCGCCATGTAAACAATGACATTTTTAACCACACCCTGCAAAATACAGTGTACTTAGCAAATGCTGCAGCTTCTGAGAATGTGGGTGGAGCGGGTTTATTACTAAGAGCAGAGACGTTACCGAGAACAAATTCTGGCTTGAATGTCATGTACACTAATACTGACACGTTCCTTGATAAGAGAGAGGAGTTTGAAACACTACTAAGAGTACACCAACCAGATATTGTAGGAGTTGTAGAACTGTTGTACAAGAACAGGAGAATCGACCCAGAGGAATGTGAGTTCAGTATTGCTGGATATGACTCATTTACGAATCTTACTCAAGAAACTTGCAAGAGGGGTGTGGTTATCTATGCTAGGCAAGACCTTAGAGCCAGCCAGGCGAGGGTACAGGGAGAGGATGTTTTTGAAGAGTCCAAGTGGTGTAAAATTAAATTAAGGGGAGGGGACTTACTTATCGTCGGGTGTATCTACAGATCCCCGAACTGTGACCCACTAAATCAAAGGAACTTAAGAACCTTAATAAACAATGCGGCGATGCTCAACCCCAGCCACCTCCTTATCATGGGGGACTTTAACTATGGCGACATCGACTGGAGAAACGAGTCCACCCCGAATGACTTGAATAATCCTGCTACTCTTTTTGTAGAAACTCTGAGAGATAATTTTCTGTTCCAACATGTTAGAGACCCGACACATTACAGAGGGGAGCAAACACCCAAGCCACTTGACCTCGTCATAACAAACGAGGAGGGTATGGTGGCCAAACTGGAACACCTTGCCCCAGTTGGCACCAGTCACCATACAGTGTTGTCATTCAGATTTAACTGTTACCTAGTTCAAGATAAGGCCAGGCCAAGGTGCAAATATTACAAGGGAAATTACAATGGGATGAGGGAAGAGATGAGGGGTATCAACTGGCCTGACTTATTAAGGTACAAGAACGCAGACACTACGCTGAATATCATAACTAGTAAAATGACCCATTTGATCGATAAATATATACCCAAGACCAAACCCAGTGCTTCTAGGAATACGAGGGGATCCCTACACATGAACCATGCGGCGGTCGACAAAATTAAGAAGAAAACCCAGAAATTCAAGACGTGGGTTGGGTCAAACGATGAGCAAGACAGGAGGATGTATGCAAGAGCCAGAAACCAAGCAAAGATAGAGTGTAGGAGGGCTGAAAAGGAGTTCCAAAGGCTGGTTGCACGCGAGGTCAAGTCAAACCCAAAGGCGTTTTACCGCTATGCAAAGTCGAAATTGAAAACGCGAGTAGGAGTATCAGACCTGAGGCTTGAAGATGGTAGTTACGCATATTCTGACCAGGATAAAGCTGAGGCATTGAACAGCTTCTTTTCCTCAGTGTTCACAAGAAAGGATGCAACTAACCTTCCTGCGTTTGAGGACAGACGGTTCGACACAGCACTGACCCACATTGTGTTCACAGAAGAGGGTATTAGAAATAAACTGTCCAGGCTAAAGGTCCATAAGAGTCCTGGACCTGACATGGTGCATCCTAGAGTGCTAAGGGAGCTGTGCAACGAGCTTGCAGAGCCCCTGAAGATTCTGTTTTGTAAATGCCTGGATGAACAAATGGTCCCCAGTGAATGGAAAGTGGCTTATGTGAGTCCTATCTTCAAGAAGGGCGATAGGCACTCCACGAACAACTATAGACCGGTGAGCCTGACCAGCATAATATGTAAAGTACTTGAGAGTATTATCAGAGATGCAGCGATGGAACATCTACTACGAAACAACCTTGTAAAAGATTGCCAACACGGTTTTATGCCGGGGCGCTCTTGCTTGACACAATTGCTCAAGGTATTGGATATTTGGACCCATATTTTAGAACGGGGTGGTAATATCGACAATAATTACCTAGATTTTGCCAAGGCTTTCGACAGTGTACCCCACGAAAGGCTGAAAATCAAACTGGAAGGGTACGGAATTCGGGGTAATGTCCTAGCGTGGATAGAAGACTTTCTACATGACCGCAAGCAATGTGTGGTGATTAATGGCACGAAATCGTCATCTGTACCTGTAACAAGTGGGGTACCGCAGGGTAGTGTATTGGGCCCTCTGTTGTTTGTTTGTTTCATAAATGATATGCCTGACGTTGTACACTCCTCCATACAAATGTTTGCCGATGACGCCAAGTTATTTCGGGAAATTAAGAACCAAGCGGACTGTGAAGAGCTGCAGAAGGACCTCTGTGGGCTCCAGGAATGGTCGAAGGAATGGCTGCTGAGATTCAATGTCACGAAGTGTAAGAGGATGCACCTGGGGCGTACCAACGGTAAGGAGGCGTACCATATGTCCCAACGGGATGAAGAAAATGTACTAGTTGAGACTGTGTGTGAGAAGGACCTAGGTGTGTATGTTGACAATGAGCTGAAGTTCTCGGGCCATTGTGAGAAGAAGGTTAATCAGGCAAATAAATTATTGGGTCTTATAAGAAGGTCGTTCAGATATCTAGACGGTCCGTCCCTCGTGACGATCTTCAGGAGTGAAGTGCTTCCCCATCTGGAGTACTGTCACCCCATCTGGTCCCCGAGATATGCTAGGGACTGTCAGTTGGTTGAAAATGTTCAAAGGAGGGCCACCAAACTGGTGCCTGCACTTCGGCACCTCAGCTACCCTGAGAGATTGGAGCGCCTGAACTTGCCTAGCTTATACTACAGACGGGCAAGGGGGGACCTAGTTGAGGTTTATAAGCATCTCAGGGGGCACTACTCAGTTGAGTGTCCTTACTTGGAGCTGGCGGACGCTCGCCCCACAAGGGGTCACAGCTCAAGATTGAAGAAGCCGCAAGTCCAGAAAACCGTGAGGGCAAACTTTTTCGGAGTGAGGGTTGTAAACTCTTGGAGCAATCTACCAGAGAGTGTTGTGACGGCACCGAGTGTGAGCTCTTTCAAGAGAAGACTTGACCAACACTGGAGCGGGTTCAGGTACATTCAGGAGCCGGTGCATGCCCAATATTTGCCAACAGTGCGTGACAGAGACGTGACCGATCGCCCGGGCGGCTAGCGAGCCGACCTTTTGGTGAAGAATATAAAGGAAAAGAGACGTGACCGATCGCCCAAGCGGCTAACAAGCCGATCAGTGGCGAAGAGGATAAACGTAAAAAAAAAAAAGTAAAAGTAAGACTCCGACGATCTGATATAATTATGTGTGTAACTATTGTAAGAAGTAAAGTACTGTATGGAAGCGAGAACAATACTGGGCTTCAACTTAGCTTTTGTCAATACTATCACGAACAATGGAGGGATCCTACATATATCACTGGCCTTCTTCCCTCGGCATGATCGCCTCTAGGTAGGGTACCGAATAGATCAAATTAAATAAACACCGCACAGCCTTCAGAAGTCATAACAGTGGCATGGTTAAAGATGAGGATGTACCATTGCTGGGGAGATTAGCTCTGAATCCTGAACTAAACCTGTGGCTGTCATGATGATTAGATAACCTGCTGCCAGATAAAACCTTCAATCAAAAATTACTTTAGAACTCTTAGTCATAATGTTCTTACTGAGATATGGATAAGAATAACTAAGTTGTTCAAATAATAAAATAATGTGATCACTAAAACCTTGAGATTCTTGGAGACTCGTACTCAAGTTTTGGTTAAAAAGTCAAGAGCCGATTGAATCTCAATACAATCTTGGTCCCAATATGTGAGATGCGTGTTTAGGTCTCCAGGTACACTCCAGGTACAGGAATTTTCTTCTATCTGGTGACGTGAAACAAGATCTAAGTGATTCACCTGAAGTAACGAGACGAATATAGCAACCTAAACGATGTCGAAAGTTCAGGAACTACCCGAAGTTGACATACTTTCGTTCTCACTTACGAGGAACTAATGACGTACAGCTCTCTATGTAGGATGGTCCAGCTGCGCAAGACGGGGCCCCGGCACTGGCCTTCAGGGGGTGGCGGGGGTGAGTCAGCTGAGGTGAGGGCAACAAGGGGATATTGCCACACAAAGACTAAATTAATGGCCCACAAGGTCATATTTCCTTGTGCTCTGAAGAGATGAATGAACCTATTGTTATAATCTCTTGAATCCAAAGTCGGGTTGCTAAATATAGCCAGTGTTGCGCATTCTTTATCTAGTCTAAACATATGAAACATTGTCACCATTTAAAATACAAGACGTGACCTTTACTAAGTTTATTCCCTCCATAATAAAGGACTTAAAGGTGACCTCGAAGCATCACCACACTATTACGTCGTATCACAAGAACAGTTCCACGTGCATTTATTTTACTCAGTGAAATGGAAACATCTCAACGTTTCTTCCTGTTACGACTTTGAAGGCAACAGCCACTGGAGCGTTGTGATAATGCTAACAGGACACACCAATAATACTGACACTCATATAAGCTTTGAGGTCACACTAAGAATATCCAACACAAGGTGGAATCCGAAGCCAGTGAAGGTAAAAACAATATCACTCATAGATATTCAACAAGGAAGATTCGAAGATTAAAATATAACCTGTTATTAATAAAAACATCATATGACTTATTTCATCTTTTTCCGCATCACTGTGGATAAGAGTCTAAATGTTCGTGTGTTTGTTTACTTGTATATTTATCTGTCTTAGAATTCATTAACTTCTCGGTGTTGACGTCTGAGATGAAAAGCTGTCGAAGGTCATGGAGGAACTTTGTATAATAGAGCAAAGAAAATTACCCTTAATATATATCTGGAAGGCAATGTTTAGCTTATGAATATTTAATAGATAATAAACATCACTCTTGATAAATTGGCACTGTGGTGTCCTGTAGTGAGATGGTAAAGGTGAAGGTCACAGGATCACGTAAGACAGAGAGTTGTGTTGTGGGGTCCTGACAGCAGTGAGCCTTGGACCATCAGTGTTGTTCATTTATGTGGTGTAATGAAAGGATCGTATTTATTTAACTCTTTGATCACTTTCCGCCGATGGTTAAATTCAATGTGTGTAAACCAAGATAAAGTATAGGTAAAGTGTGTAAACCAAGAGATCCTTTATCAATCTGAGTTTACATTTCCCATGAATCAATATAAAGGAGAAGGTGAAAAAAAAAAAATGAATTCCCCCAAAAATTCTTGCTGGAACATCACGAGTCCCTGAGCGCCGTTACCTCTCAAGCGTGTTTCTCAGTTCCTTCCCGTCCGTGTTGATGTGCACTGTAGACTTCGGAATCCAGACTTCACAAAAAAAATTGATTGTCGATTGATTGTGGTTGTTATTGTGGTAGAGACTATTTGTTGTTGTGGTTGATAGAGTTTATGGTTGTTGGTTAAGACTGGTAGTAGCTGGGGTTGTTTGATGGGGCGAGTCTTTGATTTTGATATAGAGTTTATTAGTTATGTGGACTATGTATACGATTATGGTGGTGGTAGTTGGTGGTGATGGTAGTGGTGGTAGTGATGGCTGTGACTGTGGTGGTGGTGGTGGTGGTGGTGGTAATACTCTGCAACAAAGAAGTTAACGAGCAACAAAATACCAAGGGGGCGACATTGTTATTATGCTCGTCCATCGTCTCTCAGTAATTACAGCCTGTTTTTTTCCGCTTGAATTCTCTCACGAACTGTAATAATACGCTATAATCCATCTTAATCTACAAGGAAACTACATCAGCCTCGCCCTAACAGCATACCAGAGATGCTGTAGAAATATCAAAGTCTGGAGGTAATGGAGAGAAGACCTGAACGAACAATAACAAGTCTGTGGTATGCAATGGGCGACAGCAATGTTTTCCAGTGACGTGAGGCAACAGTACAGTCGTCTCTTCCACTGTTGTGAATTTGAGGTACAACAAATGCTCCCAGTGGCTTAGGGATACAATACAATATAGTTATAGAGCGGTGAGCGAGACAGTTTTTCTCCAGTTTATGAAGGGACAAAACTGATGTTGCGTTTTTCATCACTAAACACCCAGAATTACGAGGCATTACAAATAAGAGAAACTTGTGAAGTGTCGTATAAAAGCCCGGGTGGTATTACTTAATATTTTCTACATTACATTTCCTTACAGAATAAAATTCTCATCACAATTAAGTTAAGACAAACAAGAACACAACACACACACAGAGAAAAGGGAGATGACCTGATTGTATAGTTGTGACCTACGATTTTCAAGGTTAAAGACGGAGATTCTCGGCTCATGACACTGTATGTAAACTCAGTAATCGAGGCCGTATACAGTGTATCTGACAACATGAGCTATACGTGTACCATGACATGTTCGATACACCTGAATACGTGCCGGTGACCTTAATGACCTTTTATCTTAAGCTGAAGGTGTAGTACAGGCTGACAGCACGTGTCAGCCCGTCAGCCCTGGGGTTATCTTCAGAACATGATCCTTGCTGTGCATGTCGATACCTTGTTTATATGTTAACACGTGATAAAATAATGAACTTGCTATGACTAATTCCTTCGCGGTCAGTTGAATATAAACTTGTGAGTGTCCTTCACTATAACCCCGTGACAACTGTACCTCAGAAGACGCTGAAGATGACTAAATTAGGCACAGGTAAGTAATAAAGATATCTCACCTCCACCTGTGCAAGTTCTCTACCGGAAAATTCCCGAAACTTTTTTTTTAGTGATAAGTGAAATCATAATATGGCCTTAAGGATAAAATGTTTGTGGTAAGTGTTTAAGAACTTGACCGATTTTATGTTGTAATGTGTTTCAGTATCTGGTAAGTACACATGACTGTGGCGTGTAGTGTTGATTGTTTCCACAACGTAGTCATGAACACAGCATTAAAGGACTAGTGTGTGTGTGAGTGTGTGTCTGTGTATATGGTGTAGTAAGATGTGATGTAGTATAGTGTAGTGTAATATAGTGTGGTGTAGTAGTAGTTCCGAGATTCTCGTGCAGACAAACAAACACACAAACAAACAGACATACTTCTTTGTTATATATATATATATATATATATATATATATATATATATATATATATATATATATATATATATATATATATATATATATATATATATATATATATCATGGATCTGAGTGCAGGGCGGCAGGGGACCAGGGTGGCAGGGGACCAGGGTGGCAGGGGACCAGGGCGGCAGGGGACCAGGGCGGCAGGGGACCAGGGTGGCAGCCATCTCACATGAGGTCATTGATGTCAACAGTAGTGATAGTGTCTCTCCCGGCAGCTGATTGGAACAGTGAGTCACTTTAGGCTAAATGGTGCCATACAGACACCGTCCCTCCCTCCCTCCCTCCCTCCCTCTCTCTCTCTCTCTCTCTCTCTCTCTCTCTCTCTCTCTCCTTCCTTCCATCCCCTCTTCTTTCCTCCTTCCCTCCCTCCTTACAGTCCTTCCTTCCTTCAACCCACCCTCCCTCTAACCCTTCCCCATCCATCTCCCCTCCCTCCCTCCCTCCCTCACCCCTGAACAGCCACTCTCTCACCATGGCCTCGGTAAAGATTCACACACACACCCATAAAGACTTGTGCCAGTTTCCACCATCTGCTGGGTGACGCGCCCCGCAGAAACACCTACTGAGGGGACTTTTATTTTTGTTTTATTAGCCTTTTTTTTACAATTATTGTTTATTGTTGTTTTGCTTTTCATTATTGACTATTTACAATTATTGATTCGCAATGTTTTTTTTTCTGGCTCTTAATGAATCTTTTCTTTAACGAAACTTCCCATAACGAAACTTCCCATAACGAACCCTTCCCTTAACGAACCCTTCCCTTAACGAACCCTTCCCCTGAGTTACGAATAAGTAGATGACATTATCCAATAACTTATCGGGTTCATTAATCTCATAGATTCAAGTAAAAGCAACTTCAGGTGCAGTCGTATAATAGTTGTTGTCTAGTGCAGTGTCTTTTACTTAAATGTTAGTGCTGAAGTTGGGTTGGGTTGGGTTGGTAGGGTGTGTCATACGGAGGCGAATTGTTTTTTTTTGAGTTTGAAAAATCGGCCCATGGTATTAATGATGTAGTTCTATGTGCAGAATCATGTGATATCTGCAGATTTGAAAAGTTTTCATTTTTTGCGAGGTAAATTTTAACTTGAAATCTTATGAAAATTCTGTATTCCCACCCTTTTACCAACACCACTAAATAGCTTATTTAAAGTAAAGTAAATGTATCAGGTTAATTTATTAGGATGAAAATGATCCAGAATAGTGAAACGAATGATCTTGACACATTTATTAAATTTAATATTCCTTTAGAAAACAAAATCATCAAATGCAAAAACCGGTTTTACTACTACGACCCGGTGTTGCTGCACACCATAGAGAACATGTCTTTCTTGCTTCTGTTTCTACTCATCACCTCCCTGCTGACCACCTGAGCTCGGATGTAGCCTTCCCTCCTCTCCTGGCTGTACACGTGACTGCTGGCCTCGCTCACTTGCTGTACACAACGCTCTATACTCTGGATGTGCGAGGGCCAGGCAGGGACATGCATGGGGTTGTCCAGGAAAGCTCTGACTTGAACATTGGTGAGGCTGCAGGTAAGAGGGGGCTCACTGCCAGCCTGGATGTTATCCAGATCTATGAGATCAGTGAGGGTCTTGGCACCTAGATTGACTTCAGGAGTCTTCCTGACCCTGAAGGAATCGTCACCAACTGATTCGTCATGCCCAGATCCTCTCATAAGTCTCATATCCAAGATCTTTTTGACTGCCACTCTTCTCTCCTCCTCATCCTTACTGCAGAGCATTGTCTGCAGAACTGCCTCGGGATGAGCATACCAGGAAGATCTCCTCACAGTCTGCTCCACAATCTGAACAACCTTCCTTGGCTGACTCCTCAGGAGCTCAAGCTGGGAGAGAACATGCCTCGGACCTTCGGAGAACGATGACTTGACCTTGGTGTTGAACCAATTTGGCAAGTAGACACTCACGATGAATTGGACAATAAATCTCAGGTTGTGAAGCTGGTTCCCTTTCAGTTTATGATGAGCGACCCAAATTCTGCAGAACCTGAGAGCCGTTGTGAGCCACCTAGAATGTGAGACTGGACCTATCTGCAGGTAAGCAAGTCTATCAGGCATGACCCCAGTTTTGATGGCACTGCAAATCATGTAACCATAGTACTGGTCAGTACTCAGGTCGTCAATGACAGTATGTGCAAGCTCAACGAGTGGAGGGCCAACTGTGATTTTTTCAAAGCTCGGATTTATTTCTAACTCAGTGGCAGAGTCCTGCATCTTGCCAAGAGGACCAGACCATCTGTTGTTTGAAAGAGTCTTGCCATCCAGCTCCTGGATCAGATGTCTGAGTGGCAACTCGTTGGTGTGGAGGTCATAAACAATCCAGACCAGCTTCCTCCCAATCTTCCGCTCTATCCACTGTATGACCCCCCCTTGCCACCCTGTGTTCGTGTTGGTGCTGTCCCCTCCAATGGCCTGCAGGGTCTGGTCTACGTTCCTCTCTCTGAGCCAGTTTACATTGTTATCTGCCACTATCTCAGCTGGTTTCCTGATGTCATCTTTCTCTGGAGTGAAATGCCACAAATACTTCCCTCCTGGTTCACTGCAGCAGGAGTAGTGTTCCTCCTTCACCATGGCAGGGAACAACTTGTCAGAATCTCCAACTTTCATGAACACTTTAGTGTCATCCCTTCTCCCATCAAAGAACAAACAATTGATTCCATTTTCTCTTATCCCCTTATCAAACTCCTCTTCTAGGTTACTGAAAAGTTTCTCCTGAGCTCTCCTTACTTTGTTATGATCTATCACCAGGTGAACATCATCAGGTGTTATCAAACCACCGTCAATCCAGGCAGCTGTTGCTATCTCTGCAGTTTCTCTGAGACCAGTGTGGTGTCGCATGCTGGCCAGAGCTATGCTCGGGATATCTTTCCTATTTCGAATCTTATGCCTGGAAGGTTTGGGATCATTATTTTCTGGGTTAGGGACAAAGTCACCATTCTCCTGGTCAGCACTCGGATCAGCCATGGGGAAGTCATTAAACTCTGAATCAGCTTGACTCCAATCATCGGCCTTTTTTACCTCACCCTGGGCCTTCTCAAGTCTCTTTTCCTCGGCAACTCTTCTCCTCTTCTGTCTCTCTGTGGCAGCCTCCTGTTTCTTGGACTCCGGAATATCTTGGCTAGAAATCATGAGAGCCCCTATACTGCCAGTCTTCTCTCTCTGTGCTTTGACAAATGCCAGTTCGATCACAGGAATCTTCAGTTCACGCTTGCAAATACAGGAGATGTGGGCCTCTGATTTACAGTCACGATCGCATCCAAACTCAGGACAGAGAACAATTGGGCACTTGCAAGTAATTATGTCAAATAACTGGTCCAGTTGCTTGTCAAAGCTGTCCTTAACTGCAAGTTTTCCTCTCCCAAGAGAGATATCTCTTGCCTTTTCCCAACTGGCTAGCAGTCTCTCACTAATCTTCTTCTGACTTGTTATGACTGGAGGCTTGAACTGAGCGTTAGCCAGAGTGTACTGTGCCAAGACAGCTTTGGTCATATCACTGGCAATGTCTTTGTTTGTGTAAGTTCTTTGGTTCTCTTCACTGATTTGCCTGATTAAAACACCGTATCTCAAAGCATCTCTCAATGTAGGCAACTCCGACTTCAGGAGCTCTCTCCCAGACCCAAGATAGTGACTGAGATGGCTGGATTTTTGGTTCCTCGTCCTGACACAAGCAGCCATCGCAAATATTATCAATTTATAAATGCATCAGAATCTGAAACAGAAAAAAATATTGTTAGTTGGGTTGTTAAAGAATGAAGTCAGAAAGCAATGTTCACTATTTAATTGTAATGCACTAATGCAGCTGTACGTTAGATTTTCGATAAATTTCACGCTAAAATTTACCTAGCAAAAGGTTGCAAAATATTGAAACTGAAATTATTTTCTGTTTACATACGCTAAAATCTACCAAAAAAGTGATGGGCCATTAGTTTTAGCTGATCTTCCCTCCTATGACACACCCTACAAAGGTAACGTCAGTTTCTTCAGCTAGACACACATCTGAGTCACGTAGAACAGTGAAATTTCATCAGTTCATACCTTTATAAAGTGGATGTAATATTGGCTTTATCTAATAACAAACAGCACCGCAACACATAACTCTGCCCTATGTTGTCTACAGCAGGAAAATAAGACAAAAAAATTAGAGTCATCAACACAGCCACAGCCGCTTCTAACAACACAGGTGTAATTTGTTTATTTCCCACGTGAAGCTCCTCGGTGCAATTATTCTTCCTTAAGCTGACATTAAACAGTAAAGACTAAGCCTGATGTATGATAAAGGATTAATCGTAGAATTGCCCCTAACACTTCATTGTTTGTTGTTGTTTTTTTCGTTGTCATTACCCATATTTCTCTTCCTTTGTTACGGTTTCATACGTCTGACAGCTGCATCACTTCTTTCGTTTCTTTGGTCATGTCAGCATCCTGTCCACGTTGACACCTCTGACTTGTCAACATCTGGTCCAATTTAACACCCTTAGCGGAATTGGTGATACAGTGTATTTTCCCAGTTCAGGTAAGGGGCATGTCTAGCATCAAGTAAATAAAGGAATTCTCTTATCATGAACTATTGGATTCCATTTGTTCCTTGTAGTTATGTAATGACACAGATGAAGTAGTTTAATCTTCTCCACACACACACACAATAAAACCAGACAGGTGAATTGAAGCGATAAAAGAATAAAATCATTATATTTTCAGGCCAGTCAATCAATGGTCAACATCCTCAGCGAAGCTAATTCAATAAGGTTAAGGACTGACGTCTGTTTTTTTTTTCATTCGAATATTTACTTAACGAGAAACAGAGCGTCAAAATATAACAAACGAAGTAATAGACAAAACGAGATAAAACACGAGACGGAAAGTAAAACACTAATTTGAAAGACGCGGTGGATAACAATGAAAGTTTAGTGAGGTAAAGTGACAAGCGAGAGACTGACAGGACTATCAAGCCACTCCAAGACCACCAACCCTCGTAAAACACCCCTCATAAACTTTAGATCCCAATTAGAGACTTAACCCCTTCACTATGGAGAGGCTACTTTTATTTAGTTGACGCCAGACGATTTTCTTCAGCTCAGAGGCGACCCCGTGTTTGTACAGGGGTTAAGGAAGGCAATGGTGGAAGGTGCAGGGAGAGGAAGAAGGGACTGGTGTTGGAGAATATTTCACACCAATACTCAGAACTGATCATATTTCAAAGGCTATGAGGTCGTCGGGTGATGATGACAATGCAGCCTTGAGAATTATTTTACTGTTATTTGGCATTTAAGAGTAGTATGGTGGTCAGTTTCTTGTTAATTTCGAATAACGTAGAAAATTAAATTCAAATAATGGCATATAACTTGGGATTTTGTCGATAAAAATTACCCAGCGTTAAATAATACGAGCATTTATGCCTTTGAAAGACCTGATTATATTTTCCTTTCAAAATTACTACATTGACTATATGATTACCAAACACCTAACACTATTATCAAAAACATCATATTGAATAACCTCTAACAAGAACAACATAAGCAAGAGTGTTCTGTTTAGTAATGAATTTAGCATAATATATTTAGGCTTGTATTACCATGAATATATTTCACTGTAGACATTACGAGCCTATTAATAACGCCTACTCTTATTGACAACAACTTTAACCCTGAATTCCTCGTCACACATCATAAACTCAAAGATAAATAAGATAAAAATTATTTTATTCCATCTCTCTAATTTCAATAAGAAGATGAAATAACTAACACTTTTTTGGGGGGGGGGCAGTTTTTATTCGTATAATCATCTAACATTTACTTATAAACAAAAAACTGAGACATTTAAAACAAAAAAACAATTAAAGCTAAACACTAAACCCTTTTCCGTATTATCTGAGAATATTTTACAGTATCTTGGTATATTTCTTAAAGATGTATTAAGCTGGGTGTTGCAGGTGGCCTAACAGCTGCTCACAGGCGGGTCCTAATGGCTCCAGTGAGGAAGACAAGGCACCATCATCCTGCCTTATTTAATATTAACTATAAGAGGAGGAGAGTTGTGGCCTAGTGTGTAGTATGAGACACACTTAATATACCGTACTACTTAACACACTTGGTATTACTTAACACATTTTGTGCTATTTAACACACTTGGTGCTATATGACACACTTGGTGCTATATAACACACTTGATATTTCTTAACACACTTGGTACTAACCAAGTTGCTAACTTAAAATAGAAGCTTTGTGCGCGAGCGGATATAAGATGAATAATTAATTTTATTTACGAAAAAAATATTTGTTTTTAAATATTTAGTTGTTATATATTAAAGATATGTTCATAGTGTTTGTTCATTTATGACTTAACTTAATGACTTATCTCCTCACTGCTTGACTTCTGTACAGTAAATCACCTCAAAAACAGATGAAGTTGTTTTAGTGATGTTTTTACTGAACCATTATAATAATTCATAATTATATATTGCAAGTTTTGTGAGAAGTTGATTATTGTGCACAATTATGTAACTGCTCGTTCTCAGTCTGTTAACAAATTATCTAACTTATTGTTAGCTCCCGGTAGGCTGAACTTGTTTCGGGAGTCCGCCACACGAGGTTACATATTAATTTATTCATAACAGGGAAGCCGGGAGTGGTAGACAGATCCTATTAGGGCAGCTCGCGTGGGTCCCACGTGGCTGTGTTCCCAGGAAAAGTGGTCCACCTGCCTCATCAACTCGCTACATCGGAGTTATGGCCCAGAACAAAGTACTTACCTGAATTACTGAACAGGGGAAACTGTACCTCACAGAATTAATGAAAGTGAGACAATGAGGCTGATAGCGTTATTACCATAAGGGAGATGAAGGTGATAGCATTAGTGACCACAGCTGTCAGCATGATTCAGTGTGGGGGAATGTGGGTGTCCATCGTGGGATAAAAGGTGTTGTACTGGAGTCCATGAATTGTGTATTGACTCACCTCAATTATTGAAACACCGGAAACAATTATAATATTGTCCCTTCCAGAATAATGAAATAATATCTTCCATGAGAAATGTATATGATGAATGGCTGCTGTGTGTGTGTGTAGAAGCGGTACCGTTCTTGCCTCGCAAGCGAGATGTCACGGGTTCGATTCCCGGGCCGGTGGAAGTTGTTTGGACTTACTTCCTAGCCCCCATTAGTCCCTGTTCACCTAGCAGTAAAGTAGGTACCTGTTGTAAGTCGAAAGTTGCAAATTCGTATTCAGGGACAAGTTGTTGGAGCTTCCAATAACTTGATGACATAAAACCACTGACTCTTCAGGCTTCTACGCCCTGAACTCATGAGACATAAAGGCAAGCATGAACTTAGCATGCTTCCCTGTTGGGCGCTGTAAACGCTTCTGCGCTTCACCTTACACAAGGATGTAGGGGGGTGCCCCCCCCCCCAAAAAAAAAAAAATATATATATATATATATATATATATATATATATATATATATATATATATATATATATATACATATATATATATATATATATATATATATATATATATATGTAATATTCAGAAATTTCAGAGTAATTTCGAATGCCCCGCCATTAGCGGTACTGAGCGTTCAAGGTCGTCTGAGGGAAGAGAGCGCTCCCCGCACATAGTGGGAGATTGCGGAACTAGGCCTATATGATATTAAATGTAATTTACCGGATTAATAATGATGCGATTCATGAAGTTAAGGGACTATTATTGAATTTGAAATTATTATAGATCGTTTAGCAGTCTGAATAATGTTAAAGGGTGTCCCAAGGAGTTATTAGTTAGGCGGAAAATAGGTCACGTAGGCCTAAGCTAACGCCTTGAGAGGACACGAAGCGGCCTCTCTCTCAGTCCCGGATAGCACTCACACAAACAAGACGTCTCTGCGCGTCTGTCCCAGAAATAGTCACGTGGCCTAGTCACCTGTGCTGAAATATTGCAGTATAACAAGTAAGTCTCATTCGATCTCAGACAGGGTTAGATAGGGCAGTGATAAAGTAAACTAGAGCTAACAGTGAGTTCATTTCAGGGTTTCCGTGAGAACCCACTTGACTGAAGTTGACTGGAGTTGACCTGAGATTGACTGCCGTTTGAGACTGCCGTTGAGGATTGAGGGTGGCGATTGTCGCCATTGGACCGATCAAAGTAGGCCTGTCACTGTTTAGCGGGGTAGCAAAGGATCTCTTGAGTGAACGAGTGCTCCCGACAACTAAACGACACGGGACGCTAAAGCTTCTCTCAACTGTACAAGGTCTGATTGGCTCACTCCCGTCCGCTTTATGGACGCACTGGGAGTACACTGAGGCTATCTGAGTAGACTAATGGTCACACACTGAGACCGTGAGTCTAGGTCTCTAGGAGATACCTGGAGGAACATTTTCCCTCCCTTATTACGGGTGTAATTTAATAGTTTCTAGATAATTTTGATAATATTGTTTTGAATGTTTGTGCCATCAAGTGGAACCAGAGTGATACTGTGATTTGATTCTTTTAATGCCTCTGATTGTTCTTCATAATTCTGATCTCAGGTATAACCTTGTTCCCCAGAGTAGTGGTTAGGTTAGGTTAGGAAGTGTGCATCTGTTGGGGTGCTATAATTTTGTTGAGTGCCCTTAAGGCCTATTCATTGTAGAGTATTTAATTTCATGTTTTATTACCATTTCCTCAGTGACTGATATAATTTTGTTGAGTGCCCTTAAGGCTTATTCATTGTAGAGTATTTAATTTCTCATTTTTATTACCATTCCTCAGTGACATATAATTTTGTTGAGTGCCCTTAAGGCCTATTCATTGTAGAGTAGTTAATATCTTTTTTTGGTACCTAAGTGACTGATATTATTGTGTGAAAGCCTTTAAGGCCTGTTTCATGTGTGCACGGAACAGTTCTTAATACTTCAAATTTATTGTTGCCTGAGGTTCTAATAATTTTTATATCATGTATAACTTTTATTCCCCAGAGTAGTGTTTTAAGTTCAAGTTAAGAGGTGCGCATATTGGTGTACCATTATTGGATTGTGTTTGTAGTGTTGGAGGGAATATAAGTGTCTAAATGTAACAGTGTGTCTCATTCATCCCAGTCACAGATGCTATCCTTCCACGGGTCACGGACAATTTATTTTGTTTAGTAGTTTTAAGTGTTCTTGTGCTGGTTCGGGATTTTTCTCAAAGGGGCGCTTCCACTGCCATTACCATCTATTAATTTTAAATAAACCCCAAGTCAAGTGAGAAATTAAAGTCCAGTAAATTCCGACCGGTTACAAATGGTAGCAGAGCGTAGTTAATTTTATTTCGTGACTGATAGTTCTGTGGTTGGGATAATGAGCGTAATCATGGAGTGGATGGAAACGGTAGAGAGTGTGACCCCAACTCTACTCATGCTCGCCGTGGGAATGGGGTTGTTGTGGTTGACGGTGCAGTTGAGAGAAGAGTTCGTGGAACGTATTGGGAAGCTAGAGGGGAAAATCCGGGGTGAGTACCAGGAGCGATTGGAACAGTTAGAGGGGAAGATCAATGGGGAATGTCAGGCATGGGTGAACCAAATCAGGGGGGAGTATGGAGTATATGTACAACAGTTAAGGGGGGAGTACCACACACAATTGCAACAGTTAGAGACGGAACACCAACAACACATAGCTCTGTTGGGGGATGCACTAGATAGGGTAAAGACACAGTATAAAATACAGCACGATGAGACAATGTGGGAGATGAGGAGACACAATAGTAGAGAGGGAACTAGTCTCGGGGCCGGGTTGACCATGTCTAAGTTCGACGGTAGGCCAGGAATAGAGGTAGGAAAGTGGTTAAGAGAGGTTGACCGAACCCTCAAGCTGTTAGACGGAGACGAAGTCAGTCGAATCCAATTCATAATAAGGCATCTTGCGGGGCCTGCGGCAGATCGCGTATACAACGCACGCAGAGACTGGGAAACCGTAGATGAGTTAACTTGTTATTTGAAGCAGCAATATGGCGGACCGACGGCCACGTACGACGCCATTCAGAAGGTGATGACGCGGAAACAAGGGAGCAACGAAACGCTTCTTGAATATTATGACGCTATGCTAGATTTAAACGATGAGTTGAACCACCATGATCATAAATATGATAAGGCCCTGTTGGGAGATGCAATCACTCGGGGGCTCAAGGAGGAACAAAGCCGTATGTGGTTAGTGGATGAGATCAAGAAGTATCCTCACCATAGTCTAGACGAGTGGATCACGGGGCTGAGAGAGGCGGAACAAAAACGAGAAGCTTTGAGGGAGGTACCGCTGACTAAAGGAAGAGAGAACGAGCCGCAGACTGGAGGCTCGATTCCCCCGAGGTGCTATGCGTGTGGACAAGAGGGCCATTTCAGTTTCAATTGCACAAACGGGTCCAGACCAGGAGAGAGTGTCCCAAGGGGATACGTGGCCAATGGCCAGTATCGAGTTGGAAATAACAATCGGAACTGGCGGTCGGGAAATGGCCAAGGCCAGGCAGTCCCCGCCAACCGTTCCTGGCCTCACCAATAGATTCCACCGGCGATGTTATGAGCCAAGAGAGAGCGGACCCATGGTCAAGCGTGGTTCGCATGACAAATTTAATCACAACAGAAGGTACCTTAAGGCTGAAAGCAGAGTGTCCTAAGGTCTCGGTGCTGGTAGCGGGTCGTGAAATGTGGGGTTTAGCAGATACTGGGGCAGAAGTGTCGCTAATTGATGAACTTTTCTACCGTCGGGAGCTGGAGCCTGCAGGCGTGGTGTTGCAGCCCACTCGAATAAGGGTAAAAGGGGCGTCAGGGTTTCCAGTGCCGTGTGTGGGGTGTATTCGGGTCACTATGGTCGTATGTGGGGTGGAAGTCACTGATGTGGGGATGTTGGTTTGTCCAGGGATTGAGACCCAGGGTAAGGGGCAATCTCATGTCGGGTTGTTGGGGATGAATGTGCTGGGGGAGGTTGCGGAGATCTGGCCGCACATGTATCACTTGTGCAGGGAAACCAGGAGCACCGCTCAGTGGGAAAATTGCTTGCATGAGGTTAGGCAGTTATGTGCAATAGAGGCCATCAGCCTGGGGTATTGTATGACAGAGAGGAAGGAAAGACCAACCATTCCTCCCCGGAGTACTCGGTTGCTGTCAGTATGTGTTCCCTCATTAAGCCAGGTAGCTAACAAAGAAGTAGTGATTGAACCTCTAACAATAGAGGATGAAGGTTGGATGCCTGAGGGTGTGATAGTGTTGCCGACAGCTGTAAGAGTGGTGAGAGGCATGACCCAGGTGTTGGTGGCAAATCTGTCTGATAGTCGTAGGAGCTTGAGGGGCAATTGGCGGATTGGGAAAGTGGCTTCGGGGACGGAAGTCGAGGAAGACATCAGTGAAGAGGTGAATGTGAGGACAGTGCAACCGGATGCCCGTACGGAGGTCAAAGTGCACACGGAGGAAATGAATGAGGGACAAGAGAGTGCAGTTAGGTGTTTAATAGAAGAGTTTAGTGATATTTTTGAAGAAGAGGGCCAGCCCATAGGAAAGGCTATTGGGGTTCAGCATGAGATCCCAGTGACTACAGACAGGCCAGTTAGGGTGCCATATCGGAGGATCCCTCCAAACCAGGTACCAGAGGTGAAGCAGCACATTAGCCAGCTGTTAGATCAGGGAGTAATTCAGCATAGTGAGAGTCCGTACTCTGCCGCCATTGTAGTAGTGAGGAAAAAGGACGGGACGCTGAGGTTGTGCATTGACTATCGTGACTTAAATAAGGTCACGGTACGCGATGCGTTTCCTCTGCCTAGGATAAATGAAACTCTAGAATCTCTGACGGGGGCCCAGTTTTTCTCAACGTTTGATCTGGCGGCGGGATATCACCAGATAGAAGTAAAACCTTCAGACCGTCCAAAGACTGCCTTCAGCACAAGCTTCGGACACTTTGAGTACAGGCGACTGCCTATGGGATTGTCAAATAGTCCGGGAACCTTTCAGAGATACATGGAGCGGATTTTAGGGGATAAGATCTTCTCCTCGTTGCTTGTATACCTTGATGATGTGATGGTGTTTTCAAGTACAATAGATCAACATATAGTCAGATTGAGGGAATTATTTTGCAGGATGAGGGAGAATAACTTAAGATTTAAACCTAAAAAGTGTGAAATAATGGCTTCAAAAGTAAGTTATTTAGGATATCAGGTGTCAGCTGAAGGCATCACAGCTGATCCTGAGAAGATTAGGGTAGTAAGAGATTGGCCAGTCCCTCAGACGGTGAAAGATGTGCGGTCTTTTGTAGGGTTCACATCATTTTATAGGAAATTTGTTAAAGGGTTTGCCCAAATAGCTGCTCCACTGCATGCGTTGATGCATGGGAAATCTAAGGATCGGGTAGATAGTGAATGGAGAGAGGGACAGCAACAGGCTTTTGAGGAGTTGAAAGACAAGGTGACGCAGACACCAGTGTTGGCTTGCCCAGATTTCACTCAGGAATTTATATTAGAAACAGATGCAAGTTTTCGTGGGCTAGGTGCGGTGCTGTCCCAGCGGAAGGATGGCAGGTTGCATCCGGTGTGCTATGCGAGTCGGGGCCTGAGGAAATCGGAACGTAACATGAACAACTATAGTTCTCGTAAGTTAGAGATGTTAGCACTCAAATGGGCAGTAGTGGATAAATTCAGGGATTATTTGGCAGGGAAACATTTCACAGTCTATACAGATAACAACCCACTCAGTCACCGCGAGAAGGCTAAACTAGGTGCCGTGGAAAGTAGGTGGAATGCGGATCTCGAGCAGTTTAACTTTACTATAGAGTACAAGCCGGGGAAGAACAACATTGTGGCGGATACGCTATCTAGAATCCCGGCGGAACAGGAGGAAGATAGTGAAGAAGAGTATACAGCGATGCATGTATTAGAGGAGAACGGGGCAGGAAGGAAGGAACTGTGGACGATGGATGGGCTGCGTAAGGAGCAAGAAGGCATGGACTATATGACAAACCTGCGAAGATGGTTGGTGGGAGAGCTGCCGGAGGATGAGGTACAGGTAGAGCTCAAAAATGATGATTTCCGCAAGATGTACCGAGCTAGGAAATCCCTGATAGTAAGAGAAGATGTTGTTTGGCATAGAAGACCCGAAGGGAAGAATCTATGGAGGGAGGTGCCAGTGTTAACTCCAAACTTGCAGGAGGCTTTGACTAGAGCCTGCCACGACGAGTTTGGCCATCAGGGGCGAGATCGCACCCTGTCGCTGGTGCAGGAGCGAGGGTTCTGGTCAGGCATGGGAGAAACAGTGCGAGACTACATAGCCAGCTGCGAGAGGTGTGGAGTAGCAAAAGATGAAGTGCCGAAACCCCAACTGCATGTAGGGACGATTGAAGCTGCCAAACCATTAGAGACACTGGCCGCAGATTTCACCTTGCTGGACAAGCGGCAAGGATTGGAGAATGTCCTGATAATGGTTGACATATACAGTCGTTACACTTGGGCCTTTCCCACCAAAGACCAGAAAGCCTCGACGATTGCAAAGATCCTGGTGAATCGAATCTTCCTGGCAGTGGGTGCACCTGAGCGACTGTTGACCGATCAGGGAAGGAATTTTGGCAGTGCATTGGTCCGACAAACTTGTGCCACCTTTGGGGTGAAGAAAATAAGGACGTCAGCATATCACCCACAGGGAAATGGCATGGTGGAACGGTTCAATCGAACCCTGCACGGTCTGCTGGCCACCCTCGAGGCAGAGGAAAAGAATAGGTGGCCAGAGCATCTGCAGGCAGTGGTGTCACAATACAACGCGACTCCGCATGCCACGACAGGGTTTTCCCCATTCCTGTTGTTTTACGGGAGAGAACCAAACCTGCCGTTTGACCTTAGGCCGGAACTTGACCCAGAGCCGGTAGATGAGTGGGTGATGGTGATTAGAGACCGGCAACGACGATTGCAGGAAGCAGTGGAGATCAATGTTCGGAGACGTAAGGAAATAAATAGAAGAAAAAGAGAAGAGAAAGCCCACGAGAGTAGCTGGGAAGTGGGCCAGGAGGTTTTGCTGAGGAACAATGTAAAAATAGGCCGGTGTAAGCTGCAAAACCATTGGTTTGATACGAGATGGCACATTGTTGAGGTCCTAAATCCAAGGCCTGGTTTATATCGCATTGCGCCCAGTGGGGAAGAAGACCTGGAAGCGAGAGTGGAAAACCGAAGCAACTTGAAGGCTGCTCCAACCCTAAGGCATCCGGGAGACCCAGCGATGGATGAATCTGAGGAGGAAGACGAGGAGCCCCCACTCCAGATGAGCGAGATGGAGAAGTAGTTCAGAGAGGTCGATCGAGCCTGCAACTGAAAGACGAAGCCGACAAATTACAGTTTAGGTTGCAGGGTAATGAGAAGGGGCAGGTTGTCGAGGGTGAGTTGGAGGAGTTGTGAGTAGGGCAGGGGGGATTGGAGAGATGGTTAGGTCAGAGATGTGCGTTGAGTAGTGGTTGCTGTCATGAGCGGGATTGAGAGTACAGTTGTAATGTCCAGGGCCTCACTAACATGGACTGGTACATTGTCAGAGGGTTGGTCTGCCGGCATGAGGTTCGGAGACGTGGACTGAGTATTTTTTTGACACTGGTTCCTCTTAGCTCAAGGGCCAGGCAAAAGGAGAGAATGTTTGTTTTGGACTGTGTATTGTTTTGACACTGGTTCCTCTTAGTTCAAGGACCAGGCAAAAGGAGAGCATGTTTGCTTTGGACTGAGTATTGGTTTGACACTGGTTCCTCTTAGTTCAAGGGCCAGGCAAAGGAGAGCATGTTTGTTTGGGCTGGTATTAATTTTGACATTGGTTCTCTAGTTAAGGGCCAGGCAAAAGGGGAGCGTGATGTTCTGGTTGGTTATGAGTTGGGCTAGGAAGAAATGGGGAAGAAATGGAGTTGTTAGCTGTGAGTGGAATAGTACAGAGTTGAAGGTGGGGTCTAAGTTGTTCTCTCAGCACATGAGGGCAGTGCTGTTTTTCTTTTAGGGGGGTCGAGTGTTAGCAGGAGAGAAGAGAAGACGGGAATGCTGCGTTTAGCAAAAGGGGTAAGATGCAGTTTCTTAGAACAAATTTTAGGGGGGTCGTATGAATGGTCTTCTCAGCACATGAGGACAGTGCTGTCTTTTTTTAGGGGGGTCGATTGTAATATTCAGAAATTTCAGAGTAATTTCGAATGCCCCGCCATTAGCGGTACTGAGCGTTCAAGGTCGTCTGAGGGAAGAGAGCGCTCCCCGCACATAGTGGGAGATTGCGGAACTAGGCCTATATGATATTAAATGTAATTTACCGGATTAATAATGATGCGATTCATGAAGTTAAGGGACTATTATTGAATTTGAAATTATTATAGATCGTTTAGCAGTCTGAATAATGTTAAAGGGTGTCCCAAGGAGTTATTAGTTAGGCGGAAAATAGGTCACGTAGGCCTAAGCTAACGCCTTGAGAGGACACGAAGCGGCCTCTCTCTCAGTCCCGGATAGCACTCACACAAACAAGACGTCTCTGCGCGTCTGTCCCAGAAATAGTCACGTGGCCTAGTCACCTGTGCTGAAATATTGCAGTATAACAAGTAAGTCTCATTCGATCTCAGACAGGGTTAGATAGGGCAGTGATAAAGTAAACTAGAGCTAACAGTGAGTTCATTTCAGGGTTTCCGTGAGAACCCACTTGACTGAAGTTGACTGGAGTTGACCTGAGATTGACTGCCGTTTGAGACTGCCGTTGAGGATTGAGGGTGGCGATTGTCGCCATTGGACCGATCAAAGTAGGCCTGTCACTGTTTAGCGGGGTAGCAAAGGATCTCTTGAGTGAACGAGTGCTCCCGACAACTAAACGACACGGGACGCTAAAGCTTCTCTCAACTGTACAAGGTCTGATTGGCTCACTCCCTTCCGCTTTATGGACGCACTGGGAGTACACTGAGGCTATCTGAGTAGACTAATGGTCACACACTGAGACCGTGAGTCTAGGTCTCTAGGAGATACCTGGAGGAACATTTTCCCTCCCTTATTACGGGTGTAATTTAATAGTTTCTAGATAATTTTGATAATATTGTTTTGAATGTTTGTGCCATCAAGTGGAACCAGAGTGATACTGTGATTTGATTCTTTTAATGCCTCTGATTGTTCTTCATAATTCTGATCTCAGGTATAACCTTGTTCCCCAGAGTAGTGGTTAGGTTAGGTTAGGAAGTGTGCATCTGTTGGGGTGCTATAATTTTGTTGAGTGCCCTTAAGGCCTATTCATTGTAGAGTATTTAATTTCATGTTTTATTACCATTTCCTCAGTGACTGATATAATTTTGTTGAGTGCCCTTAAGGCTTATTCATTGTAGAGTATTTAATTTCTCATTTTTATTACCATTCCTCAGTGACATATAATTTTGTTGAGTGCCCTTAAGGCCTATTCATTGTAGAGTAGTTAATATCTTTTTTTGGTACCTAAGTGACTGATATTATTGTGTGAAAGCCTTTAAGGCCTGTTTCATGTGTGCACGGAACAGTTCTTAATACTTCAAATTTATTGTTGCCTGAGGTTCTAATAATTTTTATATCATGTATAACTTTTATTCCCCAGAGTAGTGTTTTAAGTTCAAGTTAAGAGGTGCGCATATTGGTGTACCATTATTGGATTGTGTTTGTAGTGTTGGAGGGAATATAAGTGTCTAAATGTAACAGTGTGTCTCATTCATCCCAGTCACAGATGCTATCCTTCCACGGGTCACGGACAATTTATTTTGTTTAGTAGTTTTAAGTGTTCTTGTGCTGGTTCGGGATTTTTCTCAAAGGGGCGCTTCCACTGCCATTACCATCTATTAATTTTAAATAAACCCCAAGTCAAGTGAGAAATTAAAGTCCAGTAAATTCCGACCGGTTACATATATATATATATATATATGTATATATATATATATATATACATATATATATATATATATATATATATATATATATATATATATATATATATTCAGATGAATACAAAGAAATTTGGGTCTTTCGAGGATATCTATGGATATTCAAAAGAATCTTGCGCATATATGAAGGGTCAATATAGGCAGGTGCAGCATTTACCTTTATGTAAGCCTGGAAATTATTTTATATAAACTGTTGTAACTTCCTATTATTCATTTCGTACGAGGGTAACAACGGTTGTTCACGAGTATTATTCTTGGTGGTACAATTAGTTTTATTTTTTCAATTATTTTTAACCTGTATGGGGAAAAATGTTCCCTGAAAGTGAGTGTTGGAGTGACGTCAGCAACACTTTGGTAATGACACATGAGTACTCGGTGAGTGACGTCAGCAACACTTTGGTAATGACACATGAGTACTCGGTGAGTGACGTCAGCAACACTTTGGTAATGACACATGAGTACTCGGTGAGTGACGTCAGCAACACTTTGGTAATGACACATGAGTACTCGGTGAGTGACGTCAGCAACACTTTGGTAATGACACATGAGTACTGGGTGAGTGACGTCAGCATCAGGTTGGCGATAAACTACAAACAAGCGTAATAACAGGACGTTGAAGGAAAGTGTGTCTGTGCGTTTGTTAATAGTCGTAAATGTTTCATACTGGCTCTGTGTACACGTGTCAGACCTTTTGGGAACATTTCAAGCAACATTTGTGTTTTTGGTGTGTTTCATATCAAGGATTTCTTCTTTTTTAACACTACATAAGCATAATCAAAAACTTGTCAACATTGAGCTTAAATAACATAGAATTTACATCAGGTGTTGAGGTTATCTGCTGCAGCCATTCAATATTCAGTTTGAACCCAACACGAATATTTTGGAAATTTAAACGTGAAAATCATTTATCTTCACACTTGTCAGAAAAAAATCATGCCTTTTTTTCACCAAAATGCTTGAATTGCTTATTTTTTCGTTGGTTTCACTTTTAACAGACACTTTACTTGGTATTCATTTAATATCATCTAATAAAACATTATACTAAGTTATCAATATTATTTCTTAAAGCAGCCACCAAACAGGGAGGTACTACCGCCTGGGAAGATATTGGAAGCATAATGTGTTGTCTAATGGTAGACCCTGCTGCCATATGTGACCAAGTCCCAGGTTGCTGATCTGTCTTTCTACCTCATTAACACACAGTTGCAGGGTCTTAATTGTCTCTTTTACTGTACTTTGTCAACACAGCATACATATATTGTTTCTCACTATTGATTTTTTCTTTTTATTTATCTATTATTATTATTATTATTATTATTATTATTGTTGTTGTTGTTGTTGTTGTTGTTGTTGTTGTTGTTGTTATTATTATTATTATTATTATTATTATTATTGTGTGTTGTTGTTGGTTGGTTGGTTGTGTGTTGTGTATTATTATTACTATTATTATTATTATTATTATTATTATTATTGTTGTTGTTGTTGTTGTTGTTGTTGTTGTTGTTGTTTGTTGTTGTTGTTGTTGTTGTTGTTGTTATTATTATTATTATTATTATTATTATTATTATTATTATTATTATTATTATTGTTGTTGTTGTTGTTGTTGTTGTTGTTGTTGTTGTTGTTGTTGTTGTTGTTGTTGTTGTTGTTGTTGTTGTTGTTGTTGTTGTTTGTTATTATTATTATTATTATTATTATTATTATTATTATTATTATTATTATTATTATTATTATTATTATTATTATTATTATTATTATTATTATTATTGTTGTTGTTGTTGTTGTTGTTGTTGTTGTTGTTGTTGTTGTTGTTGTTGTTGTTGTTGTTGTTGTTGTTGTTGTTATTATTATTATTATAATTATTATTATTATTATTATTGTTGTTGTTGTTGTTGTTGTTGTTGTTGTTGTTGTTGTTGTTGTTGTTGTTGTTGTTGTTGTTGTTGTTGTTGTTATTATTATTATTATTATTATTATTATTATTATTATTATTATTATTATTATTATTATTATTATTATTATTATTATTATTATTATTATTATTATTGTTGTTGTTGTTGTTGTTGTTGTTGTTGTTGTTGTTGTTGTTGTTGTATTTTCACCCCCAGGCCCTGATGTGGGTCATTGACCTGTGCCCTGGTGAGCTAATCCCGTAAAAAAATAAAATAAAACACTAGTCGGAATAATTTTACGTCTAGTACAGTTATTAGACTTAAAGGGACACTCGGCTGCGGGCTCTTTGATGTTCACCTTAATGAAGACGAGAGTGAAGGTGTGAGGGAAGGTGGTGTGTCACTTAAGGTTAGTAGCGGTGTGCTGTGTGACTTTGCTCTTGTCATCAAAGTGGTGCCTCGGCAAGTTAAGTGGGCGGTAGTCAAGCACTAAAGGCGACGGAGAGCTGTTCGGGGAAGTGGGTGAGTGAGTTTGATATTTCCTTGGCGAGCGTCTCCCCATTATGATGAGTCTCAGCTTGTAAACAGTGACACACTTGATTATATTAGATAGTAAAGAGGAGAATTTTTAATAACTTTCTTTTTGTATTCTCCAAGAGTTATAACAGTTTTAAAATATAGAGATACTAGTTTCGGATATTGTTCAAGTACCCGGTAAGCTAGACACTACTGGCGGCTAAAGAAGATAATTGGTAATGTTTAGTGTTGAAAATAATTACAATTTCGTTCCACACACATAAGAACATAAAATGGAGGAAACTGCAGCGGGCCTATTGGCCCATCCTGGACAGTCCCATTTACACCCAACCCCTATAGCTCATATATCCATCCTGCCTATGTTTCAAGCTTTCCGGTATATTCGAGTTAATGATGATATTTGGTAACTTGTTTCACTCCTCCACTACTCTATTTACAAACCAATGGTACCTATTTCGCGCCTAAATCTAAATTTGTCTAATTTAAGACCATTGTTACGAGTTCCCTCCTGGTTGGATAATTTGAGTACCTTTGTAATGTCCCCTTGGTTTAGCCTTGACTTCCATTTATACACCTCTATCATATCGCCCCTCACTCTACGTCTCTCGAGGGAGTGCAAATTAAGATGCTTTAACCTGTCTCTGTACTCAAGGTTCCCAATGCCCGGGATTAGTCTTGTTATTCTCCTCTGAATTCTTTCCAAGGATTTTATATCCATTCTGTAAAACGGTGACCAGAATTGAAAGCGTAATCCAGGTGAGGTTTCACAAGCACAAGAAATAGTTTTATGATGACCTCGCTAGTCTTGTAACTAACACTCCTTTATATGAACCCTAGTACTTTATTAGCCTTGTTTCGAGCAAATACACAGTGTTTACTTGGCTTAAGATTCCTACTTATCATTACTCCTAAATCTTTCTCGCAGTCGGATTTCTCTATGACATCGTTGTTCATTTGGTATCTGGTTTCTCTGTTTACATCTCCTATACTGAGTACTTTACATTTGTCCACGTTGAATTTCATCTGCCATTTTTCAGACCATTCGAAAAATTTGTTTAGATCTTTCTGTAGTTTTGCGGAGTCTTCGTCAGATTTAATTACACGCCCTATTTTAGTGTCATCAGCAAATTTACTTATGTTGCTGTCTAAGCCGATATCTATGTCGTTTAAGAATATAATAAATGATAATGGTCCGAGTACTGAGCCTTGGGGAACTCTATTAGTGACCTTGCTCCAAGCGTATTTAGTGCCGTTAAAGCTCACTCGCTGTTTCTTGTCCTGTAACCACGCCCTAATCCATTTCAGAACATCTCCTTTAAATGAGCCTCCACTTTTATTTTAGTCTTTCGTGAGGGGCTCTGTCGAAGGCTTTGCACATCATAATTGTGCCCCTTGTTCACGTATTGGAAAACAGATGAAAAGAATGTTAATAGATTAGTTACATATGAACGCCCGCTTGTGAAGTATGTTGGGAATCATTGATTAACTTGTGCTTCTCCAGGTGATTTCGAATAGAGTTTGAAATGATTGCTTCCAGTAATTTGCCTACAATTGATGTTAGACTGATTGGACGGTCCTTAGAGGATAGTGATCTATCTCCCTTCTTGAAAATCGGTATAACATTCGCTATCCTCCAGGATTCTGGTACTACACCTGTTTTTAAGGACATGTTAAACAACTTTGCTAAGGGCATACTAAGCTCTCCCATAAATTCCTTTAATACTCTGGTAAATATCTCATCGGGACCTGGTGACTTACTAGGCTTTAGTTTGTCTATTTGCTTACTAACATCGCTACTAGTCACTACTACCTTGCTTAATTTAATTTCTTCACTATCTTTGTATAGAATCGGTGCCTCGGGTATCATTTTTAAATTTTCGGTGGTGAAAACAGTGGAAAAATATTTATTCAGATTGTTCTGACCATCCAGTGTCATGAGGTGGCTTAGTCGTGTCGTATAATGAATCCCCCTCTATTTTTTTTTTTTTTTGTAATTTGTTAAACGCATGGGCATAGGGAGTGGGTATTTTTTTCTCCAAATTTACGTACGTGATTTCATAATGATTCTAACTTGCTCTACCACAATAAATCAGTTTCCACCTGTCTCCACTCGTGCCCACCGTCACGCTAGTTATGCTCACAAAGGAGGACATGAACCACAGTCACTCAGTACACGAGCTGTAAGGGGGTGGTAAGCGGCTGTGGTGAGGTTATTGACCTCCTCCTTCACGCCAGGATATTGTCGCTTCCCGGTTACCTCAAGTGGCAAAAAAACCTTCCCTCAGTTAACAGTTGTTCTCATTGCTGATGATGCTCTCACTTTGACTGTAAAAGATTAAGTGCTCTCACCTAAATCTAGTTTATTTTCACCAGAGAATAGATAGTTGAGTCAGGGAGTTTTTAGGTCAGTCAATTGCTTGTCCGTACCTTTGATGTTCAAGGGACCTCGTATATACTAGTTCACTCTCAGTCACGCGTTATAGCGGAGTGTGTGCGTCTTATCTTCCGAGGCGGGAGAATAAATCAACTGCAATATGATAATTTTGCAACTAAGAAATTATATTCAGCAAAAAGTATTTTATTTGTTATGATGGAAAAGGAGAGATAGTGAACTGTGAATGAGTTCTTACACCGGAGTAATATGTTCTTCACTCTATGTTATGGAAGTGTGGTGGAGTATTGGCTATATTTCATAACGTTTTGCTAATTGTCTTTTATGTTGAAGAAAGAGACATGGACTCAAGTTAAAACCTTATAGTCGCTTTACCTAGAATACAAAACGTAATATAAAAAGCCATTATACCAATTCGAAAATGGACAATAAATTCAACATGCATAGAAAGTCGTGTATATTTTAATATTTTGTTTTACTTTTTTTATCTCTCAGTTTAGGGTTGCAAATAAAAATCATATACGTGAACCAATACAACAATATCGTTTTCAGATACTCCACTGGTTGTAGAGGGAAGAATTCGTCTAATAATTGTATTCTGTATCACTTGAAAGCATATTTTTCACGATAACTATCGGATGGAAACGAATTTTTATTTATATAATTTCACACGGAGATTTTTCCACTGTATCTGACCTCTGGCTCTAAAAAACACTTTAACATTTTTATAAATGTCAGCGTTACCTTGAAAACTAAACAGCTCCGTGTACTGAACGTTGTTTAGTCGTGGATGAGCAGAGGTTACAGCATAAACTTTGAAAATACTGCATCCATATGTAACGCTGTACAAAACAGACTCCTGGCTTGGTGGCACCCTAGTCAGAAATAATATTAGTTCAGCATTATGTTCTACGGGACTAACCAGACGTGGGTTCAAGAAGACAATAACACACAACAAGTATTATCCTCCCACGCTTTGTACTCCAGAGAGATGTGTTTCTTTATGTACTCATGGTAGAGCTTCCTTATTCTGGTTCATTTCCACACTGAGAAACACATACCATCACGGGTTTATGTCTCATTTCAGGAGTTAAAATAATGAGACATCAACTCCTCACAGCCCCACAAAACGCTTCCCACTAAATAATAAATGAATCACACCAAGTTTTGTCAGGGCCTGAGGGACATGACCCCTGGCTCTAGAACATGTATTCCTGTAACCAGTTGTGTAAGTCACTCACTGCCACGGATGCAAGCAACACGGTGAATAGCCAAGTATGATTTAGATCTGCAACCCAGAGCTCGTACAGTGGTGGGAATGTTGTCAGTGCTGGAAACAAGCCAGTGAAAATGTTTCCAGTGCTGGAATGAAGCTAGTGGAAAGTTTGTCAGTGCACACATGTCTCACTGCCATATAGCAGGGCGGGGAGGACCACTGCCCAATATACGTGCAGCTTTGTGAATAACTTCAGCTCCCTACAGCTGAAGACACGATTTCGGAGTCCGCCCAAGGCTTGAGATGCACATCTGATCCGATGATGAATTTATTCATCGATATTTGCGGTGGTGGACAGGTGGGAGCCGAGATACCGAAAGTGGGTAACGTTGGAGAGGGTAGTACCGTTAAGCTGGATGGATGGTGGAGGTGTGTCTGAACCAGGGGCAGGCTGAAAGAGAATCTGAGTCTTATTTACATCCACCTCAAGGCCGAGTGTGCATACTCATATGTGTAGGTGTTCAGGATCTTCTGGAGGTCGAGTTCGGTGTGATCAACAAGGGTGAGATCGTCTGTATACTGAAGTTCAGTAATGGAAGGTGCCGACATCTTTGTTCTTGCCTGGAGTAGTCTAATGTTGAAAAGACCCTTTATCCGGTACTCGATGTCCACCCCGCCGGCTAAATTGGCACTAGCACGAGTAACAAAGGCAACCAAGATAAATGGAAAAGAAAGTTGGTGCTAGTACACACCCTTGTTTAACCCCAGTTTGGATGGGGAAGAACTCAGACTGACGTTCATTCTATCGTGGAGTTGCCTCACAATGGTGATGAATTTTGGGGGCAGCCAAAATGACTGAGGGTCCACCAGAGGGCTTCCCCGTTGACCGAGTCGAAGGCCTTGGATAGGTCGATGAAAGCCATGTCGAGGTAAGTACGCTGTTCTCTGCACTTTTCCTGTATCTAACGGGCAGCTATTTTCTTGGGGAAGGTATCAACTCTGGTCCGAGACTGAGGGCTTTTCTTCCACTCAGGTAAGGCAACACGTTTATCATCGACGAGTACATTGATTGTCGGGCCATTTTCATCAAACCTTTGCTGATGTATTCTTTCGATCTGGCCGAGGGTCTCTATGCTGGTTTTTGTCATAACAGTATTAAGGAGTATCCCATTCGGCCTTGGGATTCACGTTGTTTGCTGTTGGGTTGTTTATAAGCCCATGTTCGATCTGCTCTCTGAAAGCATGTGCTACCTGACCTCACGGCTTCACCTGACCTAACCTGAAGGATGGAGCACACCTGCATTGCCCCAAGCTACTGTCCTGGCCACGTGGCCACACACCTGCCCAACCGCATCCAGCCAATACGAGCACGAACTGATTGCTTCAAGAACAGCCCAGTCCCAACCATTGTAAAAATTATGTACACCTAATTATTATATATCATATTTATATCACTTATGTTACTTGTACATCATTTGTAAATCAAGAGACCCATTCCCCAATTATGTAATTGTATATTTTCAGCCTTCCGGCTACCATGCTCTTTCAATAAACCGTTAATTATTATTATTATTTATTATTATGTAGGTCTGTGGCTTGTAGGCCTGTGAGGAGTGAGACTTGTCAGTATACAGTCTCACTAAATATTAATTTGCTTGTAGTTATTTAGTCCCGTTTATATCAGTAAGATGCCTGAGACTGTCAATAATTATAGCCCAACAGAGCGGTCACTTCTTCCACAAAAGGGGTGGATAATAATAACCAAAACTGGTGTATATGTACAGTGTGATATTTCAAGTGTAAATACTGTACAGTTAATTAGACTGGCCCCGTGATCTATTACTGGCAGAGTTCTCGGTGTGGGTAGCGCTAGAAACTGGGGTATAGGCTCTGTGTTAGGCGTGCCCGTACTGAGGGGGTCCAGGTGAAGATCTTTACTCAAAAGGGTCCAGTTCAAGACTAAGTAGGGGCTTGGCTATACCACGCCCATAGAGAGTAGTTCCTGCACTCGCCACCAGAGCGATCTATGAATCAAGCTTCTAGAAGGTTCTCGAAGGAGGAAGTAGTGGAATGTCAAGCAGAACAACAGTCAGCGGTGTTTACATAACATAAGAACATAAGAACATAAGAAAGTGGGATACTGCAGGAGGCCGACTGGCCCATACAGGGCAGATCCCTTTCACACCGATCCCAGCACTTCCATGTGCCTATCCAACTTCGTCTTGAAGCTCCCTAGCGTCCCCGATCCTACTATAGCACTCGGTAGCCTATTCCACATATCCACAACTCTATTACTAAACCAGTGCTTGCCTATATCCTTTCTGAATCGGAATTTATCTAATTTAAAGCCATTTGTTCTAGTTATTTCGTTATTACTGAGCTTCAGAACATCTTCCATTTTACCCTTGTTAATCCCACTCACCCACTTGTACACCTCTATCATATCTCCCCTAACTCTACGCCTCTCTAATGAATGCAAGCCTAAGCTTTTCAGTCTTTCTTCAAATGTAAGGTTTCTAATATTATGGATCATTATTGTCATTCTTCTTTGTACTCTCTCCAAAGAATCTATGTCCATTCTATAATAAGGACACCAGAACTGAACCGCATAATCCATGTGTGGCCTCACTAATGCTAGGTAAAGTTTCAAGATAACGTCAGCAGTTCTGTTACTCACAGACCTAGATATGAACCCTAGAATCCTGTTTGCCTTGTTGCGAACGCAAATACATTGCTTTCTAGGTTTCAAGTCGTTGCTAACAAATACACCTAGATCTTTTTCACAAACTGAGTTTTCTATTTCCGTGTTACCTAGTTTATACTTAACGTTTGTATTCGTCTTCCCTATCTGTAGTACCTTGCATTTATCAGTATTAAAATTCATTTGCCAGTCTACTGACCACTCATGTAAGGTATCTAGATCTCTTTGAAGGTATTCAAAGTCACTGTCTGAATTTATCACTCTCCCCATTTTGGTATCATCTGCAAATTTACTAATCCTACTAGTTATGTCTAAATCAAGATCATTAATGAATATAACAAACAGCAGAGGGCCCAATACAGATCCCTGGGGAACTCCTCTTTTAGCGCACCCCAGTCTGACTTTAATCCATTTATGCTGACTCTTTGTTTCCTACCAGTTAACCATGACCTAATCCATTTTAATAATGATCCACCTATTCCATGTGCTTCTACCTTCCTTATCAATGTCTCATGAGGGACTCTATCGAATGCTTTACTGAAATCTAAATAAATTATATCATATGACTTATCATTATCTACCGCTTCATATACTTCTGAGAAAAAGCTAAGCAAATTTGTGAGACAAGAACGTCCCTGGGTGAACCCGTGCTGAGAAGAATGAATTAAGTTGAATGTTTCAAGGTGGCTTCTGATTTTTGTAGCAATAATTGACTCTAGCAACTTGCCTATGATTGACGTGAGACTAATGGGACGGTAATTTGATGCAATTGATTTATCACCCTTTTTGAAAATCGGAACGACATTTGCAAGTTTCCAAGCTTCTGGCACTAGGCCCGATTCTAATGACTTATTAAATAAAACTGCTAATGGATTACTCAACTCATCTCTACATGCTTTTAATATTCTAGCATATACCTCGTCTGGACCAGGCGATTTATGAGGCTTCAGTTTGTTAATTACTTTAAGCACATCGTTACTAGTAATATTGATATTCATCAACATATTTTCTATACTGTCGTTATATACCTTATGAACTTCTGGAAACTGTGCTAGGTTTTCATTTGTGAATACGGAGCGAAAATGACTATTTAACGTACTACACATTTCTAACTCATCATCAGTCATTTCTCCTGTCGTAGTTTTAAGGGGACCTATTGTATCTCTAACCTTTGATTTATACAGTTGATAAAAAGCTTTGGGGTTATTTTTCGATTCGTTTGCTATCTTGATTTCATAATTTCTCTTTGCTTTCCTAATTTCTGTTTTTACCTGTCTTGTTAGGTTCTGATAGTAACCAAGTAAGTGATTTTCGCCTTTCTTAACTTTTCTATATACTCCTTTCTTTTTCCCTAGAAGATCTAAGAGTCTATTATTCATCCATTTTGGTTGGTTCCGTATCGATCTGAATTTTCTTTTAGGGATGTGTTTATTTTGAGCATTATTGATTGTCGCAATAAATTGTTCATAAGTAGCTGCTAAATTAAATTCGGGGTTATCCCGTCCTAAGTTGACAGTTTCCGGAGGTGTGGGGGGGATTAATCTTTTGACCATAGGGTCATCCCTTATGTCTCTCCTTAAGCTACCGTAATTAGCCTTCCTAAAATCCGGGATCAAGGCCGAATTTTCCTTCTTCCTGCCATCCCATACTATGTTAAAATATATGGCTTTATGATCACTGTTTCCTAGTCGTCTCCAATCCCAACATCTTTTACTAGATTTTCATTATTACTGAGAACTAAATCGAGGATATTATTTCCTCTTGTGGGCGAGTTTATGAATTGATATAAAAAACTATCTTGTACTGCTTCTAGAAAATCTTCAGATTCATTATCGCTAAGTTGATTTTTCCAATCTATGCCTGAAAAGTTGAAATCGCCTAGAATACATACATTGTTTCTATCAGATGCCTTCTTTATTTCCTCCCATAGCAATTTACCATCGTTCCTACTCAAATTAGGTGGTCTATATATAACACCAATGACTACGGATTCACTGCCCTCACCAATCTCTATCCAAATACTTTCATTGTCGCTATTTGTTTTAATGTTTGATTTATTGCAGCTTTTTAATGACACCCTGATATACACTGCTACACCGCCCCCTCTCCTTCCTACTCTGTCAAATTTAAATAGGTTATATCCTGGAATATGAAATTCTGCTAAAAAATGTTTGCTGTTTGAATTTATCCATGTTTCCGTTATTGCAATTATATCTATGTTCTCTTTACTAACAATGGCCCTGAGCTGGTCCATTTTGTTACACAGGCTTCTACTATTAGTATAATAAACACTCAATATATTTCTTCCGTTTCTATCTGTTTTACATTTATTACTTTGATGTTTGTTATTATGACTAACTATATTTTCGGCATTATCTACTTCTGTTTCACTACTTCCCAGGACCTGCTTGTTTTTTGACTCCCATTTTCCCGGACCCCTCTCTACTGGCGAAACCCCCCCTTCGGAGTGACAATTTCACGCTCCAGGGATGCAGACAACGTCTTTACCCCCTCACGAGACAAGTGTACTCCGTCGCCACAGTACAGGTAGTCGTTGCCATAAAATCGTTGCCAGTCATCAATGAATGCCCAACCATTGTTTGCACAATGTTTTTCCAGTCGGCAATTAATAGCAATTGCCCTGGACAGCCATTCACGACCAACCCCTCTTCTAGGCAAGACACCACATACTATCGGGATCCCTCCCCTATCTCTAATCTTCCCCAGCGCCTCCCTATACCTCTTGAAAAGTTCCTCACTCCTAACCTTACCTATGTCGTTTTCTCCCACACTAAGACACACTACTGGATTGGTACCCTCCCCTGACTAAACTCTGTCTTACCTCTCGGCTACATGCCCTATCCCAGCCCCAGGAAAACACACCCTAGTCCTACGTTTCCTATCTCTCGCACAAAAAGCCCTATCCATAAACCTCACCTGGCTGTCACCAACTACCACGACCTTACCTGTGGGCAGGGTTTGTACAACTGCCCTTTCCTCTCCTTGATCTATACCGTCCTGCCTCTTCTCTTCCTCTCCAGCTTCCTGCAGCACCTGGTAAGGGTTACTGCACTCCACACCCTGGTCAGCTTTCCTAAGCCTGACCCTAGTCCCCTTGGAGACAACCACTCTCCACGCCTGCTCCTCCTTCGCAGGTGTCCTGCTAGGCAGGACACCTACCTGAAGGAGTTCCGTCCTGAGGGCTTCATTTTCCCCCTTTAGAGTGTCAACCTCACTCCTCAACTGCCCCAGCTGCCTTAACAGCGTGGCAAGGAGGTCGTCCTTCCCCACACTCCCCTCCTCTTCCCCCACGGCACAACGATCCAAAGCGGCCATTTTCCTTGGTCTCTAGCGGGAGCACAACGGCACGACCTTCTCCAAGCTGGGTCAGAGGTAAATGATCCCTTTGACCCATGAATCACTCTTAACTGGCGGTGCCATTATAGTTACTTAACTAACTATCTAACATACTTGACGCATTGCAAGTGTGAAGCAAAGTATCCAATTACCACAAATGAGCAATATATTTAGTGAGAGAGAGAGTTGCATCATACTGCGACACTCGGGTTAGAACATAAGAACATAAGAATGGAGGAAACTGCAGCGGGCCTATTGACCCATACTGGGCAGTCCCATTCACACCCAACCCCTCATATAAGCATCCAACCTATGTTTGAAGCTATGAACAACCTTTAACCTCTACAGGTCATTGAATAACGAATGTTCATAATTATACAGCCATGGTTGCAAGTTATTAATTACTTACTCTAAATTATACAGTATGTAAATTATACTGGTTATACACACACACACACACACACCAGCCATACTGGGATCTTGTTTATATAATTAATAATTACACTTTCTCGTCCATTTGTAACCAAGTTTACTTATCATCATCATCTTCTCTGTCAAGATGTTTAACAAAGACCCTTAATGGTTTCATTACTCACGGGTAAATACTGAGCTAATTAAGTATCGCAAATTGACTTCAAAGACATAAATTTTACTTGAGGACTGACTTGTAAATAATTCCAACAATTTTGTTTTCATTTGATCGATAATTGTGTTATTTAGAATCACTTTATGGACAACATACATTGTGTTGTTCTGTGGTAATGGTGTTTTTTAATGGACTTTTTGCGACAGTTTCTCATTTTGTACATATTTTACTCGTACGATTCAGCCTAGCCTCTATCATACTCTACAAGACATAAACCAACCATTCAAGACACTCTACGTGACTTACAACATCCCTTCAACCAACACACTCTACATCCACACTCTATATTACCCACACCCACTCTACATGACATAAACCAATCCTTTAACATACTCTACACGACATAAACTAACCCTTCAACACACTCAAATCCCTAATCTACCCAGCAGTGAATGAGTACCTAACTTTACAGCTGAGAAAGTGAAGGTAGTCGAGTGAAGTATCTGCCCCACAGTTTTCTTATATTATATTATTACAAATCTAAATTGTGAATATACATCAAGTTTATTCAAATATTTAAGCCATTTGTATGTGCCTTGCCAAGTTCATTACAGTGTTAAAAAATGAAAAAGTGAATTAAATACGTCCACTAACTTGTCTTCAAATCCCTCCTACACTCGCATCAAAGAATATATTATATACTTATAACTGTGTCAATAGATATAATGAAATTAACCTAATTAGTCTTCTGTAACCTGATACGGTCCATTAAAATTATTTGAAAAAGACCCACGAAGGCTACACGTGGACATTATACTGTAATTAGTGTTACCAGTTGAACTGTGAGGAAACAATGTGTGGTGCATTGATGAAGTGACTCTCAGGTGATGTCTGCTATCACTCTTTTTCACTTGGGCTGCATCTTTTTCAATGTCATCCCACCTCTCACTCCCAAACTTCCCTATTCTCCCTACTCCCCCCTATAGCCAATAGTCCCACCTATACACTCCCTACTCCCCCAGACAGTGGTGAGAGGAGTGTAAGCTCAGCACACCATCTGTCTCGTTATCAGTGAGGGCCGTGACAGCCACACCACCTCCAGCCACCATCCTTCACCCTGAGCTTAACGCCCCATTATTAAGGAAATATTTGCTGAGGAACCTCCTTAATACTTCACTCCTCCACACTGCTGACTCCCTTCTATAAATTACCTCAGTGGTTCACACCCAAGAGGCAATTGTTACTATACCTGCGTGTTCTTATGCTCATTAACACACCTTCGCTTGATTTATTTTCTGTCTAAATACCCGAAGGAAGCTTCGAGAAAAATTATATATTCAATTATATTTAACTTATGTGGAAAGAAAGTATGTTTATGTAAGAGTCAGAGTTTTTAGTAAGATAAGTATAGGACGTGATGAAATAAGAATATAAACGACTGACGACTGCAGATACAGAGACAAACTCATCTTGTTCCTCAAGGTACAGGTATTGAGTATTGGAGTAGCGTTACGGGGGTGAGTAGAGAGAGAGAGAGAGAGAGAGAGAGAGAGAGAGAGAGAGAGAGAGAGAGAGAGAGAGAGAGCGTGTGTAATAATAATAATAATAATAATAATAATAATAATAATAATAATAATAATAATAATAAACGGTTTATTAAAAAAGTTCTGCAGCCTGAAGACTGAAAATATACTTTGGACATAAATAACTTATTACATACATTGGTGGTTCAACAAAAGCCTTCATTAGAGAAAGGTGAAGGAACATACAGTGAACATACAGATTAATGTTTACACACGTAGATCATGTGAGCTGAGGTGTTGAACAGCAGACACGTAATGTAGTAACTCCCTCACAGATGGCGTTATGAGGGGCATCACGTGGAATAGTAGTTCCCTCACAGATGGCGTTATGAGGGGCATCACGTGGAATAGTAGTTCCCTCACAGATGGCGTTATGAGGGGCATCACGTGGAATAGTAGTTCCCTCACAGGTGGTGTTATGAGGGGCCTGATGCTGTAGTAATTCCCTCACAGATGGTGTATGAGGGGCCTGATGATGTAGTAATTCCCTCACAGATGGTGTATGAGGGGCCTGATGATGTAGTAATTCCCTCACAGATGGTGTATGAGGGGCCTGATGCTGTAGTAATTCCCTCACAGATGGTGTATGAGGGGCCTGATGATGTAGTAATTCCCTCACAGATGGTGTATGAGGGGCCTGATGATGTAGTAATTCCCTCACAGATGGTGTATGAGGGGCCTGATGATGTAGTAATTCCCTCACAGATGGTGTATGAGGGGCCTGATGATGTAGTAATTCCTTCACAGATGGTGTAGTAATGCCCTTGCAGATGGTGTATGAGGGGCCTGATGTGGTGTAATAATTCCCTCACAGATGGTGTTATGAGGGGTGTCACATGGCGTAGTAATTCCCTCACGGATGGTGTTATGAGGAACCTCACATGATGCTGTAGCAACTCATTTACTGCGTGGTGTCGTGCGTGTGTGTGTGTAATAAATAATAATAAATAACGGTTTATTGAAAGAACAGGGCAGCCAAAAGACTGAAAATATACAGTTACATAATTGGGAATGGGTCCCTTGATTGACAAATATTATACAAGTAACATAAATGATGCAAATATGGTTTATAATAACAAGGTTGGGAGGAGTTCACAAAACAGCAAATTTCAAAATAATAATAGTGCAAAAGTAAGATTGGCTGGGAGTGAACACATTGATTGACTTCGAGTTGTTGATAATTTTTATAATGGTTGGGACTGGACTCTCGAGGGAGTGCAAATTCGATGCCTTAACCTGTCTCTGTACTCAAGGTTCCTAATTCCCGGGATTAGTCTTGTCATTCTCCTCTGAATTCTTTTTGGGGATTCTATATCAATTCTGTAGTACTGTGGCCAGAATTGAACCACATAATCCAAGTGAGGTCTCTCAACCACAAGATTAAAGTTTTAGGATAACCTCGCTTGTCTTGTACAGTAACTAACGCTCCTTTGTATAAACCAAAGTACTTTGTTAGCCTTGTTTCGAGCAAATACACATTGTTGTCTTCGTTTAAGATTCCTACTCATCATTACTCATAAATCTTTCTCACAGTCGGATTTTTCTATAATAACGTTGTTCATCTGTTATTTGGTTACTTTGTTTACATCTCCTAGACTAAGTACTTCACATTTGTCCACATTCAATTTCATCTGCCATTTTTAAGACCAAGCGAAATTTTTTTGTTAGATCTTCCTTGAGTTTTGCTGAGTCCTCGTCAGATTTAATTATACGCCCTATTTTAATGCCGTCAGCAAATTTACTTATGTTGCTGTCTACGCCGATATCTTATTTGTTTATAAATATAATAAATATTAATGATCCAACGACTGAGCCTTCGGGTACTCTACAAGTGGCGTTACCCTAATCGGATTTAGTGCCGTTAATACTTACTCGCTGGTTGATGGTGACATGGTTGTTGGAGGCCCAATTTTGGAGACTGCAGTATATTCTGGGGGCGCTGTAGTCGGGAGTCGAGTAGTTCACACTGATCCCATTGGTGGAGTCGTCGACATATTTCGTGTGTGTGTGTGTGTGTGTGTGTTAAGGAAGCGCGTGATATATGGAGTGTGTGGGTGGTGGTTATGGACAGTATAGTGTAGGAGTCGGTATGTAAATGTGTTGAGAGTTAGGGAGAGTGTGTGTTTGTGTGTTGTAGTGTTTAGATTTGGTTATGTAAGTATAGTGGAGAATGTAGGAATTGTAGTGTGTTGGTTCTGACAAATGTGCCGTAGCTGGTGCAATATGGTGATCGACTCAGTTGGAGAGAGAAAGGGAATATTCCAGAGGCCTGGAGATACAGCATACTAAATACAAAGTTCTTTTTGTTTATCCGGTATCATGATATGGAAACAGTTAGGAGTATAAACGTATTTGATCACAAGTGGTCCCTGTAAACACCTTCTCTGAAGTAAATAATAAGACAATCTTATAAATTGATTAAGGCGGAGATAAGCTAAGTAACATCTCATAGCTTATAATAAATGCATCAGGTCATCATGCTTAATTACCTTCACAAATTGATGAAAAACTGTAAAAGAATACGAGAAAAATAATATATAGAGAGGAAAAAAAAATATAAATAGCCATCCTCGTCTTAACACAGCTCACCAGACCTTCCTCGCTGATGACACAGCTCCATACAGGGCGACGCTCACGGGGCTTATTGATAATCTTCCAAGAAACTCAATTTTCCCATCGAGTGCAATAACCCTCTTTGTGTTGCCGCTCAGGAAAAATTAGGAAACGCTGCACGTAAAAGTACAAAAGATTAGAGTAGGGGAGGAGGATGTTAGTGAAGAGGGAAGAGGAAGGGGAGGGAGTAGCAGGAGGGTGACGGGAAGAGTGAAAGTCGCAGGAGCACAGAGGGAGAGGCAATGGCAGGAATGGTGGCAGGGAGGGTGATGAGAAGGAGACGAGTGGTGGCAGCGTTGAACAGTGAGTGGTGTTGGTGGTGGGTGTGGGTGGTAGTGATGGTGGTAACGGTGTGTTGGAGTGGTGATTATGGTGATGGCGGCGTTGGGGGGTGGTAGTAGTAGTAGTAGTAACGGAGGTAGATAGAATATAATAGAAGATAAGGCGTTAATAGAAGATACTTAAAGAGAGCACTACCATTGGACACAACTCTCGAAGCAGGGGAAGTGATCATAACGAGAGTATAGGAAATATATCCCTAAGCGTAGACCGTCTGGGGCGAAGGAAAGATTATAGGCACAGAGAGACTGAAACATTATGAACTCTATCTATCTAATCTGAAACATATAAGGCCTAAATTTCCTGGACGTCCGAGTAAGAAATTGTCAATATAGTCAACGTTGATAAAGTGACCACAAGACCTGAACCACCACCACGCGAATCATCTTGGCTTGATTCATCTATTACTTGTGAGCTATCAGTAAAGCGCTTAATAACAACATTTATTTTAGCTACAACGAGTGCCATCAGAATACCGTCATGGCGTACCAGACTGTATTAAAGACCTCAATTTGGTCCTCAATGAAGTTTACTGAATTAGTATTAGTCATGTAACGGAGGCAACAGTTGTATATACAGACTATGAGTAACATAGATAAATGATAACTTGACTTTCTGGGACGGAACCAACGACCACGTCAGGAAGTAATATTGAGCCAAGTCTCTACCACAGGAAATATTTTCGTATACAGCACAGGAGGGAGAGGTTTGTGACGCTCTTGGTATTAATATCCGTAGCTTGTGTCATATTCCACCAGAGACGGTGAAGAGAATACCATTTGGCTTAGGCAGCGAGCAATACCGGACACATATACCTGACTATGTAGAGAATAATGTTTGTGTTAACATCTGTGGCAGCGTTTCTCTCGGGGCTACATATCGTTGACTGGACGTAGATTTGGTTGTATTATCAATTGGCTGGGATACCTCGCGCAGTTGTAGCACTGAATCGCTTATCTACAATGAGGAAGACATATGGGCTTCTGTATCTAAAACAGATAAGAGGTCAGTTTTGGTTTTAATCTCTGTGGCAGATGTAGGTTGAAACAACCTTTTTGAGAAAAACTATTATTATTATTATTATTATTATTATTATTATTATTATTATTATTTTTTTATTATTATTATTATTATTATTATTATTATTATTATTATTATTATTACTATTATTATTACTATTATTATTATTATTATTATTATTATTATTATTATTATTATTATTATTATTATTATTATTATTATTATTATTATCTTTGACACTCGGGTGGAGTACCTACTCCCTACCACAACTCCTCGGCTGTGTCTGAGACCTAGTACAGTACAGCATCTGAGTTTATCACAAAGTTCGCCTCACGCTGTCAAGATGAATTTAACTAAATGTAATGGATGTTCATATTCCCTCAAAAACTATACTGTAGTTGGATACGGCCTTGGCCAGGTGCTTCCTCACTGGGTTATATCAGGCAGGCAGAAAGTGGTGGTGGACACGGCGAGTATATCATAATTCACATCAGTTTAGTTTATGGAGCTCGAATGTCTCCTGTAATCAGTAAGTTGAGTTAGGTGTGTTGACAATCCGGGGGACAGGAGAATCGAGGTGAAATAAATAAAATATATATTTACGCTAAAGTTGAAACATTACGAGAGAATCCAACATCATCATGTGGCCATTTCATGAAACATAAAGGTATAAAGTTGACTCGAACCTTTAAAAATTGCCTTTAGTAATCCTATGAGGCTTTACTGAAATCCAGGGAAAATACAAACTTATATGAATAGATATTTTTAAATCTGATTCACATCCAATATCTCGACTTTTCTGACCCGGGCTGAAGAACAGAGCACGCACGAGGGATAAAGTTTGTTTTCCTGTTTTTCAACCAACACAGTGAGGCGTCCTGTAAACATTGTTGATCTCTCGGATAATATTAGAGTTAAGGTATTAGCTTTTGTGACTTACAGCAAGAGAATAATGTGGTGGGTATAACGAGGCAGTATATAATGGTGACTAACATGGGCGACAGTAACTAGTGGTGACTGTAACATGGGCAGCAGTGTGTAGTGGTGACTGTAACATGGGTGGCAGTATGTAGTGGTGACTGTAACATGGGCGGCAGTGTGTAGTGGTGACTGTACCACGGGCGGCAGTGTGTAGTGGTGATTGTAACATGGGCAGCAGTGTGTAGTGGTGACTGTAACATGGGTGGCAGTGTGTAGTGGTGACTGTACCATGGGCGGCAGTGTGTAGTGGTGACTGTACCATGGGCAGCAGTGTGTAGTGGTGACTGTAACATGGGTGGCAGTATGTAGTGGTGACTGTAACATGGGCGGCAGTGTGTAGTGGTGACTGTACCATGGGCAGCAGTGTGTAGTGGTGACTGTAACATGGGTGGCAGTATGTAGTGGTGACTGTAACATGGGCGGCAGTGTGTAGTGGTGACTGTACCACGGGCGGCAGTGTGTAGTGGTGATTGTAACATGGGCAGCAGTGTGTAGTGGTGACTGTAACATGGGTGGCAGTGTGTAGTGGTGACTGTACCATGGGCGGCAGTGTGTAGTGGTGACTGTACCATGGGCAGCAGTGTGTAGTGGTGACTGTAACATGGGTGGCAGTATGTAGTGGTGAGTGTAACATGGGCGGCAGTGTGTAGTGGTGACTGTACCATGGGCAGCAGTGTGTAGTGGTGACTGTAACATGGGTGGCAGTATGTAGTGGTGACTGTAACATGGGCGGCAGTGTGTAGTGGTGACTGAACCATGGGCAGCAGTGTGTAGTGGTGACTGTAACATGGGTGGCAGTATGTAGTGGTGACTGTAACATGGGCGGCAGTGTGTAGTGGTGACTGTACCATGGGCGGCAGTGTGTAGTGGTGACTGTACCATGGGCAGCAGTGTGTAGTGGTGACTGTAACATGGGTGGCAGTATGTAGTGGTGACTGTAACATGGGCGGCAGTGTGTAGTGGTGACTGTACCATGGGCAGCAGTGTGTAGTGGTGACTGTAACATGGGTGGCAGTATGTAGTGGTGACTGTAACATGGGCGGCAGTGTGTAGTGGTGACTGAACCATGGGCAGCAGTGTGTAGTGGTGACTGTAACATGGGTGGCAGTATGTAGTGGTGACTGTAACATGGGCGGCAGTGTGTAGTGGTGACTGTACCATGGGCGGCAGTGTGTAGTGGTGACTGTACCATGGGCAGCAGTGTGTAGTGGTGACTGTAACATGGGTGGCAGTATGTAGTGGTGACTGTAACATGGGCGGCAGTGTGTAGTGGTGACTGTAACATGGGTGGCAGTATGTAGTGGTGACTGTAGCATGGGCGGCAGTGTGTAGCGGTGACTGTACCATGGGCGGCAGTGTGTAGTGGTGATTGTAACATGGGCAGCAGTGTGTAGTGGTGACTGTAACATGGGTGGCAGTATGTAGTGGTGATTGTAGCATGGGTGGCAGTATGTAGTGGTGACTGTACCATGGGCAGCAGTGTGTAGTGGTGACTGAAACATGGGTGGCAGTATGTAGTGGTGACTGTAGCATGGGCGGCAGTGTGTAGTGGTGACTGTACCATGGGCGGCAGTGTGTAGTGGTGACTGTACCATGGGCAGCAGTGTGTAGTGGTGACTGTACCATGGGCGGCAGTGTGTAGTGGTGACTGTACCATGGGCAGCAGTGTGTAGTGGTGACTGTAACATGGGTGGCAGTATGTAGTGGTGACTGTAACATGGGCGGCAGTGTGTAGTGGTGACTGTAACATGGGTGGCAGTATGTAGTGGTGACTGTAACATGGGCGGCAGTGTGTAGCGGTGACTGTACCATGGGCGGCAGTGTGTAGTGGTGATTGTAACATGGGCAGCAGTGTGTAGTGGTGACTGTAACATGGGTGGCAGTATGTAGTGGTGATTGTAGCATGGGTGGCAGTATGTAGTGGTGACTGTACCATGGGCAGCAGTGTGTAGTGGTGACTGAAACATGGGTGGCAGTATGTAGTGGTGACTGTAGCATGGGCGGCAGTGTGTAGTGGTGACTGTACCATGGGCGGCAGTGTGTAGTGGTGACTGTACCATGGGCAGCAGTGTGTAGTGGTGACTGTAACATGGGTGGCAGTATGTAGTGGTGACTGTAACATGGGCGGGAGTGTGTAGTGGTGACTGTACCATGGGCGGCAGTGTGTAGTGGTGATTGTAACATGGGCAGCAGTGTGTAGTGGTGACTGTAACATGGGTGGCAGTATGTAGTGGTGACTGTAGCATGGGTGGCAGTATGTAGTGGTGACTGTACCATGGGCAGCAGTGTGTAGTGGTGACTGTAACATGGGTGGCAGTATGTAGTGGTGACTGTAACATGGGCGGCAGTGTGTAGTGGTGACTGTACCATGGGCGGCAGTGTGTAGTGGTGACTGTACCATGGGCAGCAGTGTGTAGTGGTGACTGTAACATGGGTGGCAGTATGTAGTGGTGACTGTAACATGGGCGGCAGTGTGTAGTGGTGACTGTACCATGGGCAGCAGTGTGTAGTGGTGACTGTAATATGGGTGGCAGTATGTAGTGGTGACTGTAACATGGGCGGCAGTGTGTAGTGGTGACTGAACCATGGGCAGCAGTGTGTAGTGGTGACTGTAACATGGGTGGCAGTATGTAGTGGTGACTGTAACATGGGCGGCAGTGTGTAGTGGTGACTGTAACATGGGTGGCAGTATGTAGTGGTGACTGTAACATGGGCGACAGTAACTAGTGGTGACTGTAACATGGGCAGCAGTGTGTAGTGGTGACTGTAACATGGGTGGCAGTATGTAGTGGTGACTGTAACATGGGCGGCAGTGTGTAGTGGTGACTGTACCATGGGCAGCAGTGTGTAGTGGTGACTGTAACATGGGTGGCAGTATGTAGTGGTGACTGTAACATGGGCGGCAGTGTGTAGTGGTGACTGTACCATGGGCGGCAGTGTGTAGTGGTGATTGTAACATGGGCAGCAGTGTGTAGTGGTGACTGTAACATGGGTGGCAGTATGTAGTGGTGACTGTAGCATGGGTGGCAGTATGTAGTGGTGACTGTAACATGGGCGGCAGTAATTAGTGGGCGGCAGGAACATGGGCGGTAGTAATTAGCGGGAGGCAGTAAGTAGCGGGCGGTAGCAACGTGGGCGGCAGTAAATATTGAGCGGCAATAAGATGGGCGGAAGTAAGATGGGTGGCAGTAAGAAATGGGCGGTAGTAGTATTAGGCTGCAGTAAGAAGTGGGCAGTAGTAGTAGTGGGCGGCAGTAAGTAGTGGGTGGCAGTAACATGGGCGGTAGTAAGTAGTGGACGGTAGTAAAATGGGCGGCAGTAACATGAGCGGCAATAAGTAGTAGGTGGAAGTAAGTTGTGAGTGGCTGTAGCGTGGGTGGCAGTAACATGGGCGGCAGTAATTATTGGGCGGCAGTAAGTAATGGGCGGCAGTAAGTAGAGGGATGCAGTAACTTAGGCGGCAGTAGGTCGTGGGCGGTAGCAACATTGGGCGACAATAACATGGGCGGCAGTAAGTAGTGGGCGGCAGTGACGTGGGCAGCAATAAGTAGTGGGGGCAGTAACATGGGTGGTATTAAGTAGTGGGCGGCAGTAAGTAGTGGGTAGCAGTAAGTAGTGGGCGGCAGTAAGAAGTGGGCGGTAGTAGTAGTGGGCGGCAGTAACGTGGGCGGTAGTAGTAGTGGGCGGCAGTAACGTGGGCGGTAGTAGTAGTGGGCGGCAGTAACGTGGGCGGTAGTAGTAGTGGGCGGCAGAAGACCTGGAACATATCCACAACAGTAATGGCGGCCATCAGTGGCTGATGACCATAATATTTCTTGCATACGCATATGACGCATCCAGGTGCTGGTGGTCGATGGTGGTGGTTGACGGTCCGATGGTGGTAGTTGACGGACAGATGGTGGCAGTAAGTGGTCAGGTAGCGATGGAATCTATAGTTATCACAGGTGGCCAGGTATCTGTTTCATATATAATTCCCAATTCTTGTATAACGGGAGGGATGATATGTTTACTCTCTGGCGAGGAAGATTACCTTGGCTTTACTCACCAGGTGTGTTAATTATAATCAACGTGTGTGGCCAGAGTTGAGGCTGATGTGTAGAATTTAAGAAGTCAAAGTATATCAACTAACTTCGTAAACAACATTTGGTTCCTAAGTAACAAAAATCATTAACATTAACTTTAACCTCACTAAATCGACTCCCTGATATATATATTTTCTTTTTTTTTTCCGGGGATTAACCCACCCGGGCACAGGTCACTGACCCACATCGGGGCCTGGGGGCGAAAATACAACAAAAACAACAACAACAACTACAACAACAATAATAATAATAATAATAATAATAATAATAATAATAATAATAATAATAATAATAATAATAATAATAATAATAATAATAATAACGAAGAAAAGAAAAAGATTAAGAGTGAGAAACGACATACATTATGTACTGTATGTTGTGTTGTCAATAGTAAGAGAAACAATTGAGACCCTGCAATTGTGTGCAATGAGGCAGAAAGTAAGATCAGCAACCTGGGATTTGGTCACAATTTTCGTGGTGCCATATGGCAGCTGGGTCTACCATTAGACAACACATTATGCTTCCAATATCTTCCCAGGCGGAAGTACCTCCCTGTTTGGTAGCTGCCTAATACCTTCTACCTGGTGGGGTTGGTGTCTCGTTATCACGTATAAGTTTCTGAGTAATTTGCTAAGATTAGATTAATGAGCAACCTCTTATACCTTGAACCTGGTGTATAAAACATTACATGCGAGTATTATCTTTTTAATTTCGACAACAACAGCCTGAGAATACACAGACAAAAATAGTTAGCTTTTACCTTTGGGAGATAGGCAGATGAAATGCGTGACTTAATGTCTTATGCAGGCAGGTGTGTTGTATATAATTACCACACTTGACCATGTTGTCGCCCTAATCATATGGCCTGGCAGGTACGATTTACGTAATTACTTTACTTGGTTAAATATTTGTCGTGAATAATTTCCTCACCTGGAAGGACATGTATTCATAAAGGCTTTATTGCACTAATTATAATGATCTTACGCTGTAATACACACATGTTAGACCGGACTAGCTCTCTGGGGCTGCCTGTCACGTCTCACCCCAGGAGCGCAGTAATACAGTAACACAGCGGCTCAAAACATCGTTCTTCATGTGTCTTCAGCCTAGACAAACGAATGTCTATGTCACTAGATTTAACACTGGTCTTATCTCTTCCACTCTTTTTAGGTTAAAATTAATCTCACACAGCTAAGAGATGTATTCTTATAACTAAAGGAATAACCATTAGTCTTCCTCAAACTTGCTTACTTACCAGCATTCTTTCTTCGTCGAAAATGAAGAAAAGAAAGGATGAATTATTCATTTAAAAAATGAAATTAAAAAAAAAATCATGAATATTGCAATCTGAGGCAAAAGTGAAAACATCTTATGATGGACATTTCATTAACAAGTGGAGCAAAATTCAACAAAACGATTTAACGAACTCGAGAAAAAATCTTGCATAGTAAATACTCGACCGTCACTCTCTGGCTAAGGAAACATTAATTACAATTACTGGCGGTCCTAATAACTCCTTATTATGTGAGGCACCCTGCGTTGTTACACACAGGGTGATGTGATGCGTCTCGTGTAGTAGCACTAAGATAGTGTTGAGGTGCACGGCTCTGCTTGTTATCTCTCGCTTTCAGCTGTTGCCGCTGACTAGCCCTTGTGGTGAACGGGAAAGCAGCTCCGCGTCAGTCTTCTCCTGCCAGCACACAGCCTTTCCATTGCCAAGACTCCTACTGAACCTCCTCGTGGTAGCACACTGTAACTGGGTGTCTAGCGACCCCAGCCTAATACAGTAGGGGATCTCGGAGCAACAGGGGGCCCCAGAGGTGCGGTGTGCAGGCCCCCAGCGTGTGAACATGTCCTGGCACCCACCAATCCCTGTCCCACCGTCTTGTGGGTTAACTGGTGAAGTGCAAGACTACGGGAGTCAACCCCTAACGAAAAACCTGTGTCTAGAGTCACGCAATAGGCGAAGCACAATAAACCGCGTTCTCGGCAGACTCCTGCTACCCCACTCAGCAGTCGGTCGTCATGGGACTCTTGTGCCACCGACAGTTGCTGGGGGAGTTCAAAGTAGTGGGAGTGGTGTCTTGCGCTCCATCATCCCCACTCAAAATCCACTCATTACGCAGGCCCTTTGCTACAATCGCCATCATCACCATGAGCATCATCATTCATTATTTATCATCATTCATCATCATCGTCGTCATCACATATTCGCCATCATTATCGTCATCATTCATTATTTATCATCATCGTCATCGCATATCCGCCATCATTATCGTCATCATTCATCATCATCATCATCATCTGTCATCACACACACCACACATTACCACACACACCACACATTACCACCCCTGAGCCCTCTCCCCCGCCCGCCTTGACTACCAGCAGTGTCAGTTGGTACAAATTAGTGGTTATTTCGGTTCGTTTACGCCATTTTGTAGATTTTCTCAAAAATAAATATATATTAATATACCAAATAAAAATTTTTGTTTGGCATATGCAATAAATTCTGATTATCTACATGACATTACGTGTAATTTATTCAGAATGTATTCATCATGCAGAACCTCTACCTATGGGAATATGTCAACCTGTCGTTTGTATCATGAGTTCTGAGTGGCTGGTCACCACAAAGGAAGCGCTGAATCTGTATCGAGAGTTCTGAGTGGCTGGGCACCACAAACGAAGCGCTGAATCAGGAGTCGAGCTTGGGGCCACATTTCTCTGAACCATCTGTGATTTTTGTTGATCGACTGAATGAAAAACGTTTTCCATTATTTCCTGCAGAAGCAACTCAGTTTTTCTGTTAGTGAGCATTTACATATAATAACCGGTCCTTATCATTACAAGAGCGTCGGCTAGATAGAAGTTTCGATCGGGTGGTTCAGTGTCTGGGAGTCGAGCTCTCAGTTGTCACTTTGGAAGGTCTCAGTACTTTCTAATGGTGTCAAATTAAGCAAAACAAATATGGCCACGCTAGCCATCCGATTAAGTGTTACCACCAAGGTTTGCAAGTGACGCTTTATATCATGTGCTTCAAAACCACAAGAGCGAATGTCTGTACTGGAGATGGTTCAGTGTGTGGTGGAGATGTGGATGAACTTTAGACCAGGGACAGCCAGACGTGGAGAGGGGGGGAGTCGGCCAGTAGTGAGACGGTCGAGGCGATTAGTGGATGTGTGACGGAAGTTAACGTTTACAAAATGCTCCTAAATTAATACATCCAGCTGTCAAGGATTATAAAATACAGACGGCATCATGTGTGTGTTGGCGTTGAAAAATATAAGGTATGTCGCTGTGTATATTTTCCTTACAACTTAGTTCTCTCTCCAATCTACGTCAATTCGATCGCCCATTAATTGTATAGAAATGTTGATGACTGGGACTTCATTTTACTGAATGATCTTGACAGCTTCACCGGGGTAGAAATCCATTTCAACGTGATTTGGTTGTAGGAGTTTAAGGTTAGGTACCAGAACAAGACGACCACCCACGCTGATTAACCCAACCTTCTCCCCTAGACCATTATCCGGTTTAGCATTTATACGGAGTCCTTTAACACGGCTTTAGAGGATTATGAACATTAGATTAACACCCAATCGTGTCCATGATCAAACCTTATAAGTGGTTATTCCCAGTCGGCGTAATAGAGATGTCTCAACTGTGTACATTATGCCTTCAGTCTTCATTGGTGTATTCATAAGTGTTCGAAGTGGTCTATGATTGTCGGGAACAAAATGTAAACAGCACTTTTAGGCTAAAACGTATGTAACAATGTAAGCAACTAACCACTCAGCGCAGCCAAACTCAGCTCGACATTAGCCATCACGTGAAGATTAGGCACCCAATCAGATTTTAGTTGTTATAAACAGAAGTGCCACTTTTAGTGGGGGGGGGGGGTGTTACTGTAGTTAATCTTCAGGTGATATAAGATGGGCTGCTGCCATATCTTCGTGATTTCATAATTTTATCTTGTTTAAACCAAACACGATTTCTATGAGCGTTTTAAATCCCAGTGTAAGAGACTGTGTTACCTTGTTCACCTGACAGTCAAATATTGTAGCCAGGAACAATCAGATCCAACCTTGAGTACATAAGAACATAAGAATGAAGGAAATTGCAGCGGGCCTATTGGCCCATACTGGGCAGTCCCGTTTACACCCAACCCCTATTGCTCATATAAGCATCCAACCTATGTTTGAAGCTATTCAGCGTATTCGAGTTAATGATGATGTTTGGTAATTTTGTTCCATTCATCCACTACTCTGTTTTCAAACCAGTGTTTACCTATTACACGCCTAAATCTAAATTTGTCTAATTTAAAACCATTGTTACGAGTTTGCTCCTGGTTGGATAGTTTGAGTACCTTTGTAATGTCCCCTTTGTTTAGCCCTGACTTCCACTTATACACCTCTATCAGATCGCCCCTCGCTCTACGTCTCCCGAGGGAGTACAAATTAAGATGCTTTAACCTGTCTCTATACTCAAGGTTCGTAATGCCCGGGATTAGTCTTGTCATTCTCCTCTGAATTCTTTCCAATGATTCTATATCCATTCTCTAATACGGTGACCAGAACTGAACTGCGTAATCCAGGTATGGTCTCACAAGCGCAAGATACAGTTTTAGGATGACCTCGCTAGTCTTGTAACTAACACTCCTTTGTATGAACCCAAGTACTTTATTAGCCTTGTTACAAGCAAAAACACATTGTTTACTTGGCTTAAGGTTCCTACTTATCATTACTCCTAAATCTCTCTCGCAGTCGGATTTCTCTATGGCATCGTTGTTCATCTGGTATCTGGTTCCCTATTTACATCTCCTATACTGAGTACTTTACATTTGTCCACGTTGAATTTCATCTGCCATTTTTCAGACCATTCGAAAAATTTGTTTAGATCTTCCTGTAGTTTTGCGGAGTCCTCGTCAGATTTAATAACGCGTCATATTTTAGTGTCATCAGCAAATTTACTTATGTTGCTGTCTATGCCGATATCTATGTCGTTTATGTATATAATAAATATTAATGGTCAGAGTACTGAGCTTTGGGGAACTCCACTTGTGACCTTGCTTCAATGGGACTTAGTGCCGTTAATACTCACTTGCTGTTTCCTGTCCTGTAACCACGCCCTAATCCATCTAAGGATGTTACCTTTGATTCCATGTGCTTCTACCTTTCTAATTAGTCTTTCGTGGGGGACTCTGTCGAAGACTTTGCAAAAGTCGAGATATACCACATCATAATTGTGCCCCTCGTCCACCGATTCGAAAACCGATGAAAAGAATGTTAATCGATTAGTTAGACAAGAACGTCCGCTTGTAAAGCCATGCTGGGAATCATTGATGAATCAGTGCTTCTCCAGGTGATTTCGAATAGAGTTTGAAATGATTGCTTCCAGTAATTTTCCTACTATTGATGTTAGACTGATTGGGCGGTAGTTAGAGGATAGTGATCTATCCCCCTTCTTGAAAATCGGTATTACATTCGCTATCCTCCAGGATTCTGGTACTACACCTGTTTTTAAGGACATGTTAAACAACTTTGCTAAGGGCATACTAAGCTCTTCCTTACATTCCTTTAATACTCTGGCAAATATCTCATCGGGACCAGGTGACTTATTAGGCTTTAGTTTGTCTATTTGCTTAATAACATCGTTACTAGTCACTACTATCTCGCTTAATTTGTTTTCTTCACTATGTCTGAATAGAGTCGGTGCCTCGGGTATCATGTTTAAATTTTCGGTGGTGAAAACTGTTGAAAAATATTTATTCAAATTATTGCTCATTTCTCCGTCGTTATAAGTGAGCTCGCCGGTATCTGACCGGAATGGTCCAATCTTTTCTCATGTTTTAGTTTGATACATTTGGTAGAATCCTTTGGGGTTTGTCTTCGCCTCCCTTGCTAACCTTACCTCATTATTCCTCTTGGCTTTCCTTATCTTGGTTTTGACCCTACTCGCCAATATCTTATAATAATCCCGGAGGTAAATTTCGCCACGCTTTATCCTTCTACCTATAGCCTTCCTTTGGCCAATGATGTTCTTTAAATAGTTATTTATCCATTTAGGGTCATTGTTGTCTGAGCTGAGTTTTTTGTATGGTATGTTCTGCCTTTGTGCATTAAGTAACTCATTATTTAAACTGTCGTGGAACTCGGCAATCTCAGATCTCGTTATCAGGTCGGAGTCATCTGTCAGGTTCACGGCCAAGCGCGACACCCCCTCTCTCAGCTGCCTCTTTAAACTGTCAAAGTTTGCCCTTCTGAAATCTGGCTGTCCAATGGCCTCCCTTTTATATAGCCCCCTGGAGCCTTCTTGGGACTGAGACACAAGGTTATATAGGTGGTTGGTTCCTCACAAACTGCTCACACTCGTCCTGGGTGTGTAGGAGGAGTCGGGACCAGTGTTTAGCTTGTCTTCAGGTTCCCACGCGTTCACTATCTGGGTCCAAATTGTCTCTATAGGGTTGAGGTCTGGGTAGCACTCACAAACACAAGCAATGGCCCTATACAATATTATATTTGTGATATTAAATGTTTCAATAAAAATACAACATTGTTATTCTATTGGGTAAAGGAAAAGTTATTGAATATGGACCTGGAGATTTAGATGGCCACACTCCAAAAGGTCAATTTCATTCGACCTTTCCTCTGACCAGCGCTTCATCTCTCGTGCCGTGTGAACAGGGCAGTTATCAAAGAAGTGAACAATATTCATCAAACATAATTTGTCAACAGTTATATCATGAATTGGCGCCTTCATATAGGTGAAAATGCGAGACTTGGAAAAATATAATAGGCGAGTGTGGAGGCACGGATGGTGGGCAGCCTCCAGCAGCTCGAGGCAAACGTCAGAGATGATGATGGGTAATGTAAACTGTTGTACACTGAAGAGGAAAAATAAGAGATAACTGTATTATATACTGATGGAAAAAAGAACAATATATTGGTATTGAGGGGAAGGTGTTTGTTGATCAAGTAACCCAAATTAAGGGGCACATTTCAGTATTAATAGTATGGATAGATCTACGTAGTATTAGTTTAAGGGCTGCAAATTGGTGCCATCTTTTACTGTAATAATACAAGACTAATACCATATGTTGGAGTTTGATAAACTTTATATAGGAGCAACTTTTCTAGACTAATGCAAATTCTAAATTGCAATTTAAAATATGTATGCCCTTTTTGTCCCGATCTAATGTTGACACTGGTGTATATACTATTCAACAGAGTATGGCTCACTGGCAAGGTACCTGTTGTGGATGATGGAGGCCTCGGGTTCGACTGCCAGATGGATTGAAGTCGTGTTGAACTGGACGAGGCAGAGACAGGATTTTGAATGGTTCGTAAATAAAATTTATGTTTTACCAGTGATGTTGGGGCTGGTGCAATGGAATTACTCTACTGTTCAATAGAGAAAGAAGCTGTGGCTCTGCTTAAGGCACTGGAAAAGTTTAACATATATCTTGGCAACACCTACCAGAGAATTGTAGTTTACAGTGACCATAATTTATTACAGTTCAGAAGTCGAATGAAAAACAAGAATTAGAGACTCAATAGATGGTGATGAACTGTGCAGGGAAGGACTTGGTATGTTGTGTAGGAGTGAGGGAAGGACTTGGTATGTTGTGTAGGAGTGAGGGAAGGACTTGGTATGTTGTGTAGGAGTGAGGGAAGGACTTTGTATGTTGTGTAGGAGTGAGGGAAGGATTTGGTATGTTGTGTAAGAGTGAGGGAAGGACTTGGTATGTTATGTAGGAGTGAGGGAAGGACTTTGTATGTTGTGTAGGAGTGAGGGAAGGATTTGGTATGCCGTGTAGGAGTGAGTGAAGGACTTTTTATGTTGTGTAGGAGTGAGTTAAGGGCTTGGTATGTTGTGTAGGAGTGGGGGAAGGACTTGGTATGTTGTTTGGGAGTGAGGGAAGGACTTGGTATGTTGTGTAAGAGTGAGGGATGGACTTGTAGTATTGTGTAGGACTGACTGATGGACTTGTAGTATTGTGTAGTAGTGAGGGATGGACTTGGTATGTTGTGTAGGAGTGAGGGAAGGACTTGGTATGTTGTGTAGAAGTGAGGGAAGGACTTGGTACGTTGTGTAGGAGTGAGGGATGAACTTGTAGTATTGTGTAGGAGTGTAAGGATGGGAAGTAGCGGGACTTGCACTACGCTGTATAATATATACTGTACATTTAATATTCCTCCACCAACTTTGTCTAATCTCGGGCAGCAATAATTACGTCAGCAGACTACTGAAGATGGTTAAGAAAAATGATGAGTAAAAAACTGGATCCATGTTTAGCTTTGGTGACATCGTGTTGCCATCTGCCTTGACCTTGACCGAGCTGTATGTCGTATGTATTTAATTACCATTCCAGATTATTACCCCGTGAGAACTGTGTTATTAAACGTGCTCGGAAGTTTTTTCTTTATGTTTGCGTTAAGCGACATTCATATTCCTTAAACCATATAATATAAACCACTTTTATAAAGAAAATAATTCAACACGACAAATTTCACGAAGGTTTAATTCCTTAGGTCCAAGAGTATAAATTGCGGGAGCGCTGTGCCGGTGTTACCAAGGTGACTCCTGAACTAGTTAGTACCCTGTTGTTGTGTACACATGTATGTGCTTGCAAAACGATGTTGTCTGATTGCCTGATTCAGTGATCAATTAGAGATGAGTTTGCAGTCCAGCAATACGGCTTTCGAGTGTGTTTTGTTTATTCCCCAAATAAATTGTGTTCACTCTCGTGCGCCATGTTGTTTGACTGTGATTCATCTCTCAGCGGATAGTTAATCAGACTGTCGAGATAGTTCTGACTGCATATACCTGTTATCTGTGCTTGTAGCAACAGGGTACCAGTTTAGGTGAATTATACAGTACACACACACACACACACACACACACACACACTGCAAAATACGAGTATATCTTTACAGGGGGATTCAATGAATTTTAAAATGAACACTGTGACTCCTCTTGTCTCCGTATGGTTGTCAAAATCCTTCGTCTTTTGTGTCATATTATCTAACATAAAATACATCAAATACTGGAACAAAATATGAGACAGCCCACTAACTAAGTTTGATTAAAAAAGGTGTCGTTCTTCACAAATATTACATCATTCGTCCCTTAATTTTCAACCTACAGATTTTCACGGTTTATGGATGATGAAAATTGACTTAAAACTAAAGCCGTAATAAAATTCTACTTAAGTAGAGAGAAATCCATCACTCTTTAACACTTAACTTGAACTACCCACTGAAAGACGCTTCCTTTTACACAACACTAATAATTATCTAAAAGATGTGTATATAAAGGCCATTAACTTCAAATTGAGAAAAAGGACTGTTGTAAGGGTCAGTAACGTGAATATTTTCAGCAGACACCAGAAAGAGGTTAGAAGCCTTTCAAATGTGGTGTTATAGGCAAATGCTAAGTATAAGATACATTGCCAGGAAAACAAATTAAGACTGTAATAAGAATAGCAAAAACTTCAATAGAAGTACTTGAAATGTACAGATATATAAAAATTAGGTACTTTGGTCATATAATTGGGGTTGATAGGAAAATAACACAAATATTAATTAGTGACAGTGGCAAGTGAGTGACAGTGGTTGTGTGGTGCCGGATGAGTGACAGTGGGTATGCTGAGTAAAGGCTATACACAATGGCAACCTGAAATTCATATGGCTATTCAAATTAACGTTAAATTGTTTTGAAAAGTTTTTAAACATGTTTCGGAATAATTTTGGGAACATGAATTGTATTTACAGCTTCATATAGGATAGAAAATTAATGAAAATTGGAACACAATAAAATAAGTTATATTTAAAATGCATATGAACAAATTACTGTTCATAACTAAAAAATTCATACACACACACACACTCACTCGCGCGCGCACGCACACACACACGCCCCCCCCCACACGCCCCCCCCACACGCCCCCCCCCACACGCCCCCCCCCACCCGCCCCCCCCCCACGCCCCCCCCCACACACCCCCCCCCCACACACCCCCCCCCACACGCCCCCCCCCCCACCCCCCCCACACCCCCCCCCACACGCCCCCCCCCACACCCCCCCCACACGCCCCCCCCCACACGCCCCCCCCACACGCCCCCCCCCACACGCCCCCCCACACGCCCCCCCCACACGCCCCCCCCACACCCCCCCCACACGCCCCCCCCACACACGCCCCCCCCCCACACACGCCCCCCCCACCCGCCCCCCCCCACACCCCCCCCCCCACACGCCCCCCCCACACGCCCCCCCCCACACCCCCCCCCACACCCCCCCCCCACACGCCCCCCCCCACACCCCCCCCCACACGCTCCCCCCCCCCACACGCCCCCCCCACACGCCCCCCCCCCCACACGCCCCCCCCACACGCCCCCCCCACCCCCCCCCACACGCCCCCCCCCACCACGCCCCCCCCCCACACCCCCCCCCCCACGCCCCCCCCCCACCCCCCCCCCACACGCCCCCCCCACCCCCCCCCCCCACACGCCCCCCCCCCACACCCCCCCCCACACGCCCCCCCCCACACCCCCCCCACCCCCCCCCACACGCCCCCCCCCACCCCCCCCCCACACGCCCCCCCACCCCCCCCCCCACACGCCCCCACCACCCCCCCCCCCCACGCCCCCCCCCACGCCCCCCCCCACGCCCCCCCACACACACACACGCCCCCCCCTCCACACACACACGCCCCCCCCCACGCACACACGCCCCCCCCACGCACACACGCCCCCCCCACACGCCCCCCCCACACACAGCACTGCCTTCCCCATCAGAGGGTCAAGACCTATCAGGCGCCCGCTGCCCCAGCCAATGTTGGACAATTCCCTAACCCCCTCCCCTCAACCACTCCTACCCACCGTAATAATAATATAATCCCGCCAAAAGTGAAAATTTCGTTTCGGAAAAAAGTGGGATCAGTGTTGAACAGTGATAAACACTAGACAGTACCAGGGCGAGCCGTGACCCACCAGTGAGGTCACTCACCTGTGGCGTCCCCCAAGGCACCAAGATGGGACCACTCTGCTTCCTTATGCTCATCAATGATGCCCTAAGAGAAACCCCTGCTCGCTGGAAATATGTCGACGACTCCACCATTGGGATCAGCGTCAACAATTCTGCTCCCAACTATACCGCCCTTCAGGATTTATTGAACAGTCTCCAAAACTGGGCTACCAACAACCATGTCACCATCAACCATACCAAGACCATGGTTATGCACATCAACCTCTCCTCCGACATTGTCCCACCTCCTTCCATTACTCTAGGTCCGAACACACTCCAGGTCGTAGATTCCACGAAGCTCCTCGGCGTCACCATAGACAACAAACTAAATTGGAAACCACACGTCAATGAAGTTGTCAAATCCTCCAGTTTCCGTCTCCACCTCCTCCGCCGACTCAAGTCCCTCGGAGTTCCTGCACACGAGCTCCTCAGTGTTTACACAACATTCATACTTCCCAAGCTCACCTATGCCTCCCCCACCTGGTCTTCCTCCCTAAATGCCACACAACGTAAACACCTAGAAAAAGTGCAAAAGAGGGCATGCAAGATTATTCTCTCCTCCTCCTACTCCACATATCAAGAAGCGCTCAACACACTGACCCTTTCGACTCTCACTGACCATCACCACGACCTCATCTGCAAATTTGGTAAGAAGCTTCTACACCATCCCCGACACCGGCTCCTACTACCACCCGAGGTCCCTTGTCCGAGAATTGCTGTTCGACACCACAACCGCATCCAGCCCATACGTGCACGAACTGATCGCTATAAGAACAGCCCAGTCCCAACCATTGTAAAAATTATCAATAACTTGTAATACTGTAACACTGTCACTATGTTGAATTGAACTGTAGTTTGAGCTTTTCCCCATCTAAGTTATTATATGTCTTATTTGTGTCACTTATGTTACTTGTATATTATTTGTAATTCGTAACCCATTCCCCAAATATGTAACTGTATATTTTCAGCCTTCTGGCTGCCAAGCTCTTTCAATAAACCGTTAATTATTATTATTATTATTATTATTACATCGTAGAATAGCACCCCTGGAAACCGACCACCAATTTCTGACCAGGTAGTGTTTATCAGTTAACTCTGGGAACAACCATGGGTCGGCTTTACACCTAACCACGAGAAAACACGACACCAGTTAGCAGAGAATGAGGTACTGTGACACCACACCAAACGGTGTCTTCATCACCATGTGAGGTCCTTCATGTCAACACCCAAGGACGAGATACAACACCACGTGAACACCACATGCGCACTAGTTACTATACCACGGGCCATCAACTGTAAACTATAATTTGAAAGTTTATTTCATGTTCCTTCTCCTTTTAGTAATGAAAGCTTTTGTTGAAAGACCCACGTACCCCATGTCTTTGTATGTAGGAAGTCATTTCTGTCCAATGTATATTTCAGTCTTTGGGCTGCTGAACTATTTCAAGAAATCGTTAGATATTTTTATTACAATTAGTTATTATTAATATTATTATTATTATTAAACACACACACACACACACTACAACTTTGCTGTAACTTGGAATTCAATATGATGATTATCCATCTATTATACAATGAAACGAGTTATTAACGATGTCACCTTCGATGGTGAGCTCTGAGGTGACTCCAGAGGCCGATACGGGATCGGCAGAGTCGTCCATAGATGTTCGCCTGTGTAGGGCTACACCTATTATGGGAGGGGTGGCTGCAGCGTCTTTCCTGCACTGGCGCTTGTCTGCCTCAGTATGCAGTTGGGCTAACTCGAAAGTATCGACAACTTCTCGTGTGGTGCTCCTCCAAGAGTTACGGTGTGGAGTGATCGTCTCTCGGAGTCCCAGGTGAGGGGTGTCGATTTGGCAACTTTTAGGTGTGTCTTATGACTATCCTTATACCTTTTCCGTTATCTGCCAGTGTTCCGTTTGCCATTAGTTAGGTAGCTGTAAAGTAGCTGCTTTGGCAGTCTACTGTCGTCCATGTGGGTAACATGGCCAGTCCAACGAAGTTGTTCATGGATAATGGTAGCCTCGATGCTCCTACAGTTGGTGTCAGCAAGAACACTGGCATTTTTCTCTTGTCTTCCCAGCGAACTCGGAGGATGGAACATAGACTACGTTGGTGAAAGTTTTCAAGTGCCATACGGTGCATTCTCAAGGCATACAGATCGAGACACGTGCAATTTTGTGGTTAATTTCAGCTCCCTACAGCTGAAGACATGGGTACGGAGTCTGCCAAAGGTTTGAGAAGCTCATCTGATTCGATGTTGTGTATCTTCATCGATGTCCACGGTGGCAGACAGATGAGAACCAAGGTATTGAAAGTGGGTAACATTAGAGAGAGTAGTACCATTAAGCTGAATGGATGGTGGGGGTGTGGTTGAACCAAAGGCAGCCTGAAAGAGAATCTGAGTCTTACATGCATTTATCTCAAGGCCAAAGTGTACATACGCACATGTGTCGGTGTTTAGGATCTTCTGTAAATCGCCTTCAGTGTGAACGACGAGGGTGAAGTCGTCTGGATACTGAAATTCAGTGATCGAAGTAGCCGACACCTTATTTCCTGCCTGGAGTTGTCTTATGGTGAAAAGTGCCTTCATCCGGTACTGGATGTCCACCCCACCGACTAAATTGACACTGGCACGAGTAAGAAAGGCATCCATGAAAATGGCAAAGAGTTGGTGCCAGTGCCAGTACACACTGCTGAAGCCCAGATCCCAGTGCATAAACTATCATCTTATCTATGCCGCCCATGTGCAGAGTTGAGCCTAGTGACTCCTAGCAGTCATCTCTGGCTGTCCCCCGTCGCCACTCGTCTGTCACCATAGGAGCTTTGATGATGATGAGAAGTATGATGAGCTGGATGATGGATGTACGTGAGTTGATTTATATGGTGGGGCATGAGCAAGTGATTGCAATGAATGGGTGAGAGGGAGAGTTGCGATGGACTGCCGATAGCCTAGTTTGTTGGGTTTCGCCTTAGTAGCCTGTTCATCTTGCATTGCTTTCATCTGCCAGTGCAGTCGTTGGGTTCCCATGTTGGTCACCTCTTCCGCCTACTCCGCCGTTGGGGTCTTACTGGAGCTCTGCAAGCAAGCATGTCTGCCTGATGAGGGGCTCCACCGTAGATTTTTCGTTTGGGGTTTACTCCCGTAGCCTTATACCTTCCAAGGTTAATCTGCAAGACAGCAGGACAGTATGTGCCAGGACGTGTCCACATGCCAGTGGGCCTCTGCACCGTTCCTCTGGGGCCCACTGCTGCTCCGAGATCCCCCTGCTGGTCTGGCCTCTGTGTGTGCGTGTGTGCGTTCCTTATCTGAAAACCTCTTATAATCTATATTGAAGCTCAGGATATACTTACATGTGTTTAATATTTCCATGACCTCATGTAAGCCCCAATGTATTTATATTTGCCTCTATAATCCCATATAGATAGGAGTTCCTTATATCCAATGTGTGGGTAACCATTTCAAAAAGCGCCCTGAGGGTAGGGGGCTTGCTTCACTCCTTGTCAGTTAGTCATACGGTATAGACGTCATTTATTGATCTCTCGTCATTCAACCAGTGTTATGCTGCTGATGTGTTATTTACTGTACAGTATATACACCTAGTGCTCGCAAAGATGTTTCCTGTTATTTCGACTTGCGAATAGAAACGTTTTTAACCTGTGTTTGGTCGAATCCTCCAGTAGTGAGGTTCCACCATTTGTGCTCCGTAGTATACAACACGACTGGGGTCCCTGGGGTTGTACTACTGAGGTACAGTGGAATAAGTGAACTAATTTACTGGAAGATATTGCCAGATTTATGCTGTGTTGCTGTGTGCAGAAATCGTCATTCCAGGTCCAATCAGTGTGTGAGATAAACAAATTTATCAACATTTTCAGCATGATTCGTTATACTGACGCTGTTGTCCTTTACCAATCATTTTGGGTTGATTTCTTATCAGGTTAAGTTTCAGGGGGTGACAGATCATAATATATTACATAAAAACATATCATGACGGGCACGTCACTTAAATTACGATAAATAATGTGGAGAGTTGGCTCAAGTTCACAGTTAAATACAAACTTTTACTAAAGTTATATAATAAGAAATACCCTTTGTCTGTATTATTTTATTAAAAAATTATAAAATAAAAATTTCCACGATTAAAAAATCCCAAAATATATACACATTTTATATATTTAACCAACCCTGTTCTCCCCTGAAGAATTCGAACCCGTGATTCAATAGAGAGAATCGAGGACGTGTCGTACCAGCTGTTGTACAGAGATAGAGTCCAGGTTAACTCCTCCAGGGCGAGTTGACTTATATGCAATGGTGAAATTACCTTTACAGTCATTCATGGTAGAGTGGCAACGTTCTCCCCTTAATACTGGGTTTGGGGTTCAAATCCTGCTAGACACAGTAGTGATGTCTGTACATTTCATGCTCGTTTTTGCGAGTTTATTTTATGCAAATATTACTATAGAATAATACAATGAATTGGGTTACCTTTTTCCTTAATTTAATCTCCAGGTATCATGGAAGACGGGTTTGTATGACCGTCATGTTTTCCGTAAATCTCAATAATTGGAACAAAGTAACTTTATAAAGCATCAGTATGGCTGGGGACAAGTAATCATCTCCATATTAACGACTATTAAAAAAAAATAGTTGGTAGGTAAAGTAGGACGAGAAGCAAAGAACTGCTTCTCTTGTTGTCGTGACCTGAGACGTTGGGCTTCGTGTTGATCACCGCCACAAGCCAGCAAGCACAGGTTAACAGAATCAGCGTTTCTCTCGGGATCTCACTACCTGAGATTAGAACCGTGGAGTCTTGTTTAGCTGTTGTGTAGCACCCGAGTGATGGGACGGCCTCGGGGAGTGTCATCATAATGAGGGTATCGCGTGTTGGCAACCTTGTGGCCGAGTTCCCCCATCTGGCATTTTGTAAGATAAAGACTGTCATATTGGATGTAATATGACATGCTGATAGAAATGATTGGATATATTTTGATCACTAAATTGAATTATACCAAACACCAGGCTAATAATGATATATTTTCTACAACAAACTGTAGCGCCAGGTATTACCAAGGTGTTCGACTTGGCATTGTTATATTTTACATAACAATGCTGAAACATTCTGCTGTTACTTCAAAACCACGATTTTAAAGTCATTCTCTCCACAGCTTACACATGTCGTGAGTTTTAGGGATAATTTCGAAAGTAATCATTTTAATGTCATCAGATTTTTTTTCTTATTAGAATCATTGACGCCTCTATCTCTGCTCACGGCTGGTTTACAATATCACGAAATTGACTTAACTTGCCTCAGAATGCTTTAAAAATGCCCCCCCCCCCCTTTCCTCACTCCCACAAAACGTGGGTATGTACCCAAATGCAAGCACTCATAACTGGTCCAGCGGCAGGCGCGGTGTGTTAGCTGTGGCATCTGTGTGTTGTTTATATTGTAGTTTGCCGATATGAATGGGATTATATGCGGAAAAAACTACAGAGGGATACGGAGCAGTCGTGAGGGTCATTAAACAATATCACTATCTTGCACGCCGAGTCACTGATAGACCATGATTGAACCGATAAAAAATCGTGTCATTTGGAGTACTGAGATTGATATAATAAAATCTATCCGAGAAAAGATAAAATTTAAAACTAATTTATGTTTAATGTTATTGACAAACGATGAATGCTGTAAATATCGCTAATGCTGCCTATAAATAAGGAACAGTCATCGTTTGTGAGTATCACCGCATTACAATTGTATGTTGTTACAGGTGACATCCCTTTATGAACCATAGCAGGGGCCACAAATCATTAGGTGGGTCCCCATATTATAACTTACGGTGCCCCTCCAACCTGTCCTGTTCAGAGATGTCAATACAGTACTCAGATCCACCTATGACCCACATGTCGATGGGCTCACGGCTGAATAGCCTGGTTATCTATGTAACCCTTATTGTCGCAACAGATCTGAAGGCAAAAATGTATATTATATTGACAGGTAAAATACTGCCAATGTACAATACTGATACGTATCATTAAACACATTTCAAACTAGAAACTATTAATATCCTCATATTTTCAAAGAGGAACTGTTGATTATCATTAACAATCTTGAAAATAATCAGTAAAATAAAAGTAACTATAAGCAGACTCGGGTAAGTGTGGTGGCTCCAAGATGAATATATTGACCTTGGGTGGCTCCAGTGTTGCCGTGAGCGGAGCGAGTGTGTTTGGGACTCCTGTTTGGCCAACTTAGTGTATAAAACAGAATAGATCGTGCCTTCAACCACACGACACACAAATGCATACACACACACACACAAGCATACACTTATAATTACGTGCGCACTCACAGTGTATCGACAGTGTTTCTTTAGTAATGTAAAGAAAGCAATGTTAATGCTATCACGTACCCATTACTTTTATGCAGCAATCATCGCCATCATTACGAGCTCCTGATAGCGCAGTAGTGTCGTCTCTGGCTTAGGGAGTGTGAGGTATACTGCCCCGGGAATTTATTTTTTTTATAATTTTGCCACGTACAGCGGCTAGTTTATTGTGCATCCCATACTCATCCTGTGAGCGGTAACGCAAAATGATTACAGAGTAGAGGTCACAAAGGGTGTGTATATCAGACCCAAGCGGTCATGATATTATGGTACTGAATGTTACAGAGGGTGACTTATTCGCAATTGCCTGAGTATAGCAGTGTGAGGCAATATGTCTGGCCACACACACTTTGTTGTTCACATTTGCCCGAGAAGTATTCAAGCACATTGTGTATCTGGTTCTATAACTAATATATGGGAAATGATATAGCAACACAGAGCAAAAAAGTGGATACATTCTTAATGTGTCAGCTATCTTACCATTAGAGATGAAGTGTTGTGCCATTTCACACACAGTGTGCTTGGACCTGTCCCTAAAAGGTTTTATCTTCACACAGTCAAGGACACAGTGTTCGGATGTGTGGCCTTTGTCTGACCACACACTTTCCATTTAGTTTTGTTCACATCTGCTTGAGGGATACATTGCCAGATGTACTTATATCCTAATCTTAGTCTAGCGGTTACAGCATCTTGTAATCTAGTGATCTTGTTACTTGCTCCATTTACATGCGATAACACGAGATTTATGAGTTGCTGATAGCGAGGTAATTGTCGACTCTGGCTTAGAAAGTGGGAGGTACACTAGCGCCGTGCTGGGGAGAGACAGGGGGTGGGGGAGTTAGGGGTCTGGGCAGTTTAAGGGCTGTAAATAGCACCTACTGTTTTAATTTCTCACGGTACAAAAGTGCATGTATGGTTTTGTCAAGTGATGAAGGTGATTATATAGTAACTCATATGGCTGTGTTTGGTATTACGCAGCAACTGTCTGCTAGCAGGCAGACATCAACACACATGCTACGCAATACTTGGGTGGTGTATTATATGCATATTCTGTGGTCTATTAGGCCCAACTACACGATATGTTGAGGATAGAAGACGTAAGGAAGCTTAGACACAACATACACACATTGTGATGCAATATTCCCGTAAAACTGTTTACCTGCCATTGCGAAGTCTGTTTAGTTCATCTTTTGTATGATATTAGGGAACTCAGTAGTTGTGTAATTACATTTATTTATATCGATACTCTTGCCCAACTATCCTCGACCAGGTTACCACATCGTCAACACAGACACTCCCCGACAAAAACTTATTACAAGTACAGTCGTTATATTTGGTAATCTGAATGTAATATGTATATACAAATTTTACTCCAACTATTATAGATGTAAGAGGAATCTCGAACACCGTGATCTAACCATTCCAAAGGTGTTGCACCAGCACCACGCACACACGCACAAAAAAACAACACCCAAGGGCTCTGACCACCCACTGAGTTACGCATTTAATTACAGCAAAGCTTTATAATGTCATAAATACCCCGGGGCAATAACTTCTAGGCGGCCAGGAACTTGGAATTTGGCCTGCGTAAGTGGTGTGGCGACCCGTGTATTACCTAGCTTCGATGACTGGCGAAAATCGTGAGAAAATTTTGTTGCAACGTGAGGCCCCAGAGTGATGTGTGTCTTGGAGTGTGTAGGAGAAGCTGCCCCATAATGCATCAGAATGGTGTGTATCCTAGAATGTGTAGGAAGTGTGTCTGTGTGAGTGGGGAGGTGATTGTGTTCAGAGTGAGTGGGGAGGTGACTGTGTTCAGAGTGAGTGGGGAGGCGATTGTGTTCAAAACGGGTGTTGAGGAAGTGTTTCTAGATAAACTGAATGACAACATGTGTTGTAGTTAGGATGTTGAAGATGGGTAGTGTGGACAAATAATAAAGTAAAGTACACCTACAGTATCCCCAGCATCAACCAATGTAAGAAGCAGCTACTTCATCCTGTAGCAATGGAGAGACATCACGATATGGTGTGTGAGAATGACTCCCTCGCCTCCAGAGGGTTTTGTTCCAGGACAATAACCTGGTGAAAATAACACTACATTCCTTGTTTCCTTATTGTCACCGTAACAACAATACTTTTGTTAATGCTTTAGACGGCACACATATATAAACAAACACTCGGTTGTAGAGGATCCAAACACTAAGAATAGGCTCTATGTTACCTGTATGCCGTAACGAACAGGTAAAATAGAATTGGTTGGAGGAAGGAAACTCGTACTATGATACAAGACTCATCACATCCTACACCCACAAGCCTGTTTATTTGAATGAATGGAGTGGGGGATGGATAATTAATTGATGAAACGAGAAAAATAGGGGACATGGGTACTGGTTATATATCGGAATGGTAAATTGGACATGTTGGGTAATATATGAAGCAAATATGAAAGGATTGCCTGTG
>CAUDMG010000735.1:15000-17018 GCA_958450375.1 Homarus gammarus | reverse complement strand
ACACACACACACACACCAAACACACACACACACACACACACACACACACACACACACACACTACACACACACACACACACACACACTACACATACACACACTACACACACACACACACACACCCACACACTACACACACACACACACACACACACACACACACACACACACACACTACACACACACACACGCACACACACACACGCACACACACACTACACACACACACACACACAGACAGACAGACACACACACACACACACACACACACACACACACACACACTACACACACACACACTACACAGACACACACGCACACACACACTACACACACACACACACACACACACACACACACACACTACACAGACACACACACACACTACACACACACACACACACACACACACACACACACACACACACCTAACCTAACCTAACCCTATCATTGACTTATGACCAACAAACTATAATTTAATCACTCAAGTATATTATAAAATTCTTATCTCTTATCATTTTTGACCTGAGGAGTTATTATATACAAGTAGTTAGAGGTGATTAGGGTAGTTAGTGGTGATTGGGGCTGTGAGGTGGACGGGGGAGAGGGGGAGAGGGGGGAGGGGGAGAGGGGAGAGGAGGAAGGGGGAGAGGGGGGAGGGGGAGAGGGGGGGGGAGGGGGAGGGGGAGAGGAGGAAGGGGGAGAGGGGGAGGAGAGGGGAAGAGGAGGAATGTCAATAAAGATGTAACTTACGAATGAGAAATAATTGGTTAGGTTAGGTGAACTTATTTTGATCATGGTGATGGTGAAGAGGAAGGCAGAGAAGAAGGAGGAAGGAGGAGAAGAAGGAGGAAGGAGGAGAAGGAGGAAGGAGGAAGAGGAGGAGAAGGAGGAAGAGGAAAGTGGAGAAGGAGGAAGAGGAAGAGAAGAAGGAGGAAGGAGGAAGCTACCCACCGTACAAGGAAGAACATTGCCAGACAACTGACCACTGACGGGACATATTACACACACGTCACGGGACACACCTGTGTTGTGAGGGTCCTCTCACCTGCCACCTCACTCTCCCTCCACCTCACTCCACCTCACCTGCCACCTCACTCTCCCTCCACCTCACTCTCTCCCCTCACTCCACCTCACTCTCCCTCCACCTCACTCTCCCTCTACCTCACTCCACCTCACTCTCCCTCCACCTCACTCTCCACCTCACTCCACCTCACTCCACCTCACTCTCCCTCCACCTCACTCTCCCTCTACCTCTCCACCTCACTCCACCTCACTGTCCCTCCACATCACTCCACCTCACTGTCCCTCCACATCACTCCACCTCACTCTCCCTCCACCTCACTCCACCTCACTCTCCCTCCACCTCACTCTCCCTCCACCTCACTCCACCTCACTCCACCTCACTCTCCCTCCACCTCACTGTCACTCCACCTCACTGTCCCTCCACCTCACTGTCCCTCCACATCACTCCACCTCACTCTCCCTCCACCTCACTCTCTCTCCACCTCACTCTCCTCCACCTCACTCTCCCTCCACCTCACTCTCCCTCCACCTCACTCCACCTCACTCTCCCTCCACCTCACTCCACCTCACTCTCCCTCCACCTCACTCCACCTCACTCTCCCTCCACCTCCCTCCACCTCACTCTCCCTCCACCTCACTCTCCCTCCACCTCACTCCACCTCACTCTCCCTCCACCTCACTCCACCTCACTCTCCCTCCACCTCACTCTCCCTCCACCTCCCTCCACCTCACTCTCCCTCCACCTCACTCCACCTCACTCTCCCTCCACCTCACTCTCCCTCCACCTCTCCACCTCACTCCACCTCACTGTCCCTCCACCTCACTCCACCTCACTCTCCCTCCACCTCACTCCACCTCACTCTCCCTCCACCTCACTGTCCCTCCACCTCACTCTCCCTCCACCTCACTGTCCCTCCACCTCCCTCCACCTCACTCTCTCTCCACCTCACTCCTCCTCACTGTCCCTCCACCTCACTCCACCTCACTCTCCC
>CAUDMG010000735.1:0-5000 GCA_958450375.1 Homarus gammarus | reverse complement strand
ATAAACCGGGAGATAGTGACATAAACCGGGAGATAGAGTCATAAACCGGGAGATAGTGACATAAACCGGGATATAGAGACATAAACCGGGAGAGTGACATAAACCGGGATATAGAGAAATAAACCGGGAGATAGAGACATAAACCGGGAGATACAGACATAAACCGGGAAATAGTGACATAAACCGGGAGATACAGACATAAACCGGGAAATAGTGACATAAACCGGGAGATAGAGACATAAACCGGGAGATAGAGACATAAACCGGGAAATAGTGACATAAACCGGGAAATAGTGACATAAACCGGGATATAGAGTCATAAACCGGGAGATAGTGACATAAACCGGGAGATAGTGACATAAACCGGGAAATAGTGACATAAACCGGGATATAGAGTCATAAACCGGGAGATAGAGACATAAACCGGGAGATAGAGACATAAACCGGGAAATAGTGACATAAACTGGGAGATAGAGACATAAACCGGGAGATAGAGTCATAAACCGGGATATAGTGACATAAACCGGGAAATAGTGACATAAACCGGGAAATAGAGACATAAACCGGGAGATAGAGACATAAACCGGGAGATAGAGACATAAACCGGGAGATAGAGACATAAACCGGGAGATAGAGACATAAACCGGGAGATAGAGACATAAACCGGGAGATAGTGACATAAACCGGGATATAGTGACATAAACCGGGAAATAGTGACATAAACCGGGAAATAGAGACATAAACCGGGATATAGTGACATAAACCGGGAAATAGTGACATAAACCGGGAAATAGAGACATAAACCGGGAGATAGAGACATAAACCGGGAGATAGAGACATAAACCGGGAGATAGAGACATAAACACAGACAAACCTTCCATAGACCAACACTCATTGCTCTTTGTACGAACAGCATCCCTTGGGCCCGCCCGCCCTCCCTACCTCCCTCCCTACCTCCCTCCCTCCCTGCTTGTCTCCCTCCCTACCTCCCTCCCTCCCTGCTCGTCTCCCTCCCTACCTCCCTCCCTCCCTGCTCGTCTCCCTCCCTCCCTGCTTGTCTCCCTCCCTACCTCCCTCCCTCCCTACCTCCCTCCCTCCCTGCTTGTCTCCCTCCCTACCTCCCTCCCTCCCTGCTTGTCTCCCTCCCTACCTCCCTCCCTCCCTGCTCGTCTCCCTCCCTCCCTTTCTGTCTCCCTCCCTTCTCCCCCTGTCTGCCTGCGTCCATTGATAAGAGGATTATGGTATCTAATTTATATTCACTACCACAGTAAAGTGTGGTATAAAAAACAGTGTGTGTGTGTGTGTGTGTGTGTGTGTGTGTGTGTGTGAGGATTTACGTATACAGTATATGGGGGTAGAGACGAGTGTTTCAAGTGGCTCCTAACACAGGGAGTCTACGGTGAAAATAAACACACGAAAGTAATAACAACAACAACAACAACAACAACAACAACAATAATAATAATAATAATAATAATAATAATAATAATAATAATAACAATAATAATAATAATAATAATAATAACAATAATAATAATAATAATAATAATAATAATAATAATAATAACAATAATAATAATAATAATAACAATAATAATAATAATAATAATAACAATAATAATAATAATAATAATAATAATAATAATAATAACAATAATAATAATAATAATAATAATAATAATAACAATAATAACAATAATAATAATAATAATAATAATAATAATAATAATAACAATAATAATAATAATAATAATAATAATAAAAATAATAATAATAATAATAATAATAAGTGCTACAAACTTTTTCTTTCGTATCTTTTAAGTAATTAAGTAGACACAACTTAAGGCACCCAGAGCTACTAAGACCACCCCCCATGGGCTCCTCTCAGTCCCAGACCCCCATAAAATATCACAGGTGAAGGTGTGGAACAACTTACCCCCACCCATCCCAGCAAGGACTACGCTCCCTTCCTCTAAATCGTCTCTTAAAAAATATCTATTGTCTAAGTATTAATATTTCTTGTAACACTTACTATATACAGTACCTGCTTTTATTGAACCATCAAAACTGTTTTATCGGAAATTATCATGTAGATAAATAAGTAATTACCATTGCAGTAAATATATTTGCCACCCAGACATAATCGTGACAGCTGTGTCCACCTTAACCTAACCCGTGATGTACTGCTTCCCTCCCTTATCATATTATGTTTATCAACTCCTCTGTAACTTATGTATATACTTATAATATAAATAAACCCAATAAATAAGTAAGTGGTAACATGTTATTACCACCGTGTACTGTTGATACTTCCTTCATGTATCAGGAGAGCTCAGCCATTGTTATCACTCTGTACCTGTGTCCGGGAGGCTAATTAAACTGTTTTAATAAGTACAGTTGACAGGTATAGACACAATACTTCTTTATGTAAGTTTATGGAGATTTTCGTAACTAGACTCCAGTACAGTGCCTCTCTCTCTCTCTCTCTCTCTCTCTCTCTCTCTCTCTCTCTCTCTCTCAGACCAGGATTATGACACTCAGAGAGGAAAGTGAGAAGCCAAACATTAAATAAATAGAGACCATTTATCCCCGCCTGGAGGACCGGTCCATGACCCACTGGCTGTATATACCTACTGGTGAGGGGGAGAGGGGGTAGGAGGGACGGTGGGAGAGAGAGAGGGGGTAGGAGGGACGGTGGGAGGGAGAGAGGGGGTAGGAGGGACGGTGGGGGGAGAGAGGGGGTAGGAGGGACGGTGGGGGGGAGAGAGGGAGGGGGGAGGGCGAGGGGGGAGGGGGTAGGAGGGACGGTGGGAGGGAGAGAGGGGGTAGGAGGGACGGTGGGAGGGAGAGAGGGGGTAGGAGGGACGGTGGGAGGGAGAGAGGGGGTAGGAGGGACGGTGGGGGGGAGAGAGGGGGTAGGAGGGACGGTGGGGGGGAGAGGGAGAAGGGAGGGAGAGAAAAGGGAATAAAAAATAAAAGAGAAAAAGAAACAGAGAGAGAGAGAGTGAGAGAGAGATCATGTGTTCACTGACTGTCTACTAACCGTTCACTAACTGTTCACTGACTGTCCACTAACTGTTCACTGACTGTCTACTAACTGTTCACTGACTGTCCACTAACTGTTCACTGACTGTCTACTAACTGTTCACTGACTGTCCACTAACTGTTCACTAACTGTCTACTAACTGTTCACTAACTGTCTACTAACTGTTCACTGACTGTCTACTAACTGTTCACTGACTGTCTACTAACTGTTCACTAACTGTCTACGAACTGTTCACTGACTGTCTACTAACTGTTCACTGACTGTCCACTAACTGTTCACTAACTGTCTACTAACTGTTCACTGACTGTCCACTAACTGTTCACTGACTGTCTACTAACTGTTCACTAACTGTCTACTAACTGTTCACTGACTGTCTACTAACTGTTCACTGACTGTCTACTAACTGTTCACTGACTGTCTACTAACTGTTCACTGACTGTCTACTAACTGTTCACTGACTGTCTACTAACTGTTCACTGACTGTCTACTAACTGTTCACTAACTGTCTACTAACTGTTCACTGACTGTCCACTAACTGTTCACTAACTGTCTACTAACTGTTCACTGACTGTCCACTAACTGTTCACTAACTGTCTACTAACTGTTCACTAACTGTCTACTAACTGTTCACTGACTGTCTACTAACTGTTCACTAACTGTCTACGAACTGTTCACTGACTGTCTACTAACTGTTCACTAACTGTCTACAACTGTTCACTGACTGTCTACTAACTGTTCACTGACTGTCTACTAACTGTTCACTGACTGTCCACTAACTGTTCACTGACTGTCTACTAACTGTTCACTAACTGTCTACTAACTGTTCACTGACTGTCTACTAACTGTTCACTGACTGTCTACTAACTGTTCACTGACTGTCTACTAACTGTTCACTGACTGTCTACTAACTGTTCACTGACTGTCTACTAACTGTTCACTGACTGTCTACTAACTGTTCACTGACTGTCTACTAACTGTTCACTGACTGTCTACTAACTGTTCACTGACTGTCCACTAACTGTTCACTGACTGTCTACTAACTGTTCACTGACTGTCTACTAACTGTTCACTGACTGTCCACTAACTGTTCACTGACTGTCCACTAACTGTTCACTGACTGTCCACTAACTGTTCACTAACTGTCTACTAACTGTCCACTAACTGTTCACTGACTGTCTACTAACTGTTCACTGACTGTCCACTAACTGTTCACTGACTGTCTACTAACTGTTCACTGACTGTCCACTAACTGTTCACTGACTGTCTACTAACTGTTCACTGACTGTCCACTAACTGTTCACTGACTGTCTACTAACTGTTCACTGACTGTCCACTAACTGTTCACTGACTGTCTACTAACTGTTCACTGACTGTCCACTAACTGTTCACTGACTGTCTACTAACTGTTCACTGACTGTCTACTAACTGTTCACTGACTGTCTACTAACTGTTCACTGACTGTCTACTAACTGTTCACTAACTGTCTACGAACTGTTCACTGACTGTCTACTAACTGTTCACTGACTGTCCACTAACTGTTCACTGACTGTCCACTAACTGTTCACTAACTGTCTACTAACTGTTCACTGACTGTCCACTAACTGTTCACTGACTGTCTACTAACTGTTCACTAACTGTCTACTAACTGTTCACTGACTGTCTACTAACTGTTCACTGACTGTCTACTAACTGTTCACTGACTGTCTACTAACTGTTCACTGACTGTCTACTAACTGTTCACTGACTGTCTACTAACTGTTCACTGACTGTCTACTAACTGTTCACTGACTGTCTACTAACTGTTCACTAACTGTCTACTAAATGTTCACTGACTGTCCACTAACTGTTCACTAACTGTCTACTAACTGTTCACTGACTGTCCACTAACTGTTCACTAACTGTCTACTAACTGTTCACTGACTGTCTACTAACTGTTCACTGACTGTCTACTAAC